>PPHD01006405.1:0-24605 GCA_002909625.1 Bambusicola thoracicus
CGATAATTTAATCTTATAAGAGCCTGTGGCACTGCTCAGCTGAAAGAGTCATGTGCTACTGATTAACAACAGGCTCCAACAGCAGCTGATGACTGCTCATTACTAGCTCTCCTCCCCAGGCTCACCAGTATCACCTACTTGCCTTCTCAACCAAATACCTGGTGGGCAAGTCCTTTAAGGAGTAATTTGGAACAACTGCTTATTGAGGAACATCTCATGGTAATTCAGCTGTAGGACCAGGAGATCGGGTGACTGACAGCTAGCTTTAAGGTCCAAGAAGCACATACACACAGCAGGTTCATCTCTCTGAAGATACATGCTCCCTACCATGCAAATGCCTTTTGCATGGGAAAGAGCCACAAGCTCACCTTGTGCCATGACTCTGTGAAAGGACTACTGTCACTGCACAAGCCAAGAGCACTACAGCAGACCAACTGGGAGGAAAACACCATTACAAAAGACAAATACGGGTGCATCTTTGATGTTTTCACAACTGAAGTACCTGCAGCCAGCTGGAGACCTGGTATGCTGCAAAAAGCAACTGGATTTTACTGTGTTTTGTATTACTTGAGCCTGTGATTTAAGAGCTTCACTGCACCCACAAACAAATGTTGGTGATCAGATGCAAACTTAATGGACTGAATGTTCTGCGGTTAATTCAGTAGCAGCTAATACTGGTTCAGTTCAGCACGACTTGTTATCATAACCAAACAAAAATAAGATTTTGTGCATCAATATAAGCTGCCTAAACAAACCTAACTGAAGACCAGCTTTGTTCATAAAAGATAAAGTAATAAAAAAGAATTCAATTATATTCAAGATTTTATTTTTATTTTTTTTTAACTGAAAAAATGTTGGAGACAGCATTAGGCTGAGCTATGAAACAACAAAAAACTCCTTATTACAGGAGCAGCCTGATCTTTGGCCAGGAGTGGTCTGCACCTAGCAGCATGCTAGCCCACTTCCAACAGAGCCACTTGGCAGTTTGCACCATGCTCAGTGCCAGTCTTGCTTTTATGAGAGCTTATCAGCTCTTGCTCAGTAAGTCTTTAAAGGTGTCGTGCTTCTCTCAGCAATTCCTCCCATCCAGAATCAGCATCATGCAGAAACAGATGTCAATCTGCTTTGCTCAGTTCACATTCAAGAAGGTCTCAGCACAGCGGTAGCCATGCAGGACCAGTGAGAGATCAAACAGGGCATTTCTTTCTCTGCATTCTGCTTCTCCAAGTTGCAGGGCAAACTGAAGTTGCTCTCAATCTATTCTCTGCCCTGCCATATTGTGCTCCTCAAGCTCTGGGTCTGCAGCAGTATCAGTGGTTTCCTACACTGCTCTGTGTGGCTTATTTGTTAGCTAACACATTTCAAATGTTTGAAAAATGTCCACATCTAGCCATGAACACAAAATTGGGGCCAATGCTTAATTTCAAAGATTTGTGCTGTGGATAAGGAAGTTTGAACATATTATTTCCATTTGGTGCAATAACGTTTGGAACAGATAGTTATAATGTGATAACGAATGAATTATAAAAGCAAATGAATACAAACACTTCCTAAAGTCTAGCCAAGTCCTAAGCCTCACCTGCTAGTTTATATAATATTGAGAGTATACTTGCCTCCAATATCCCCCAGTATGGTTTCAGGTAAGCAACTTTTGTCCAAGTTGACTTCAGCTTAAATAAGGTATGCTGAATCTCAATTCATCGAAATCTCTGCTAAATTAGGGGTTAAGGCTATCTTATCAGTATACTTTCTGACTTACAGAATCACAGAACTGCAGGGGCTGGAAGGGACCTCCAGAGATCTGAGTCCGGTCTCCTGCAAAGCACGCCCCCTACAGCAGGCTGCACAGGTCAGCGTCCAGGCAGGTCTTGGATATCTCCAGACGAGGAGAACCCCGAACCTCCTTGGGCAGTCTGTTCCAGTGCTCCATCACCCTCACCGTGAAGAATTTCCTTCACATATTGGTGCAGAACTTCCTATGCTCCGGTTTGTAGCCATTTCCCCTTGACCTGTCCTCACAGACTGCTGAAAAGGGATTGGCCATGTCCCTTTGACTCCCACACTTAAGATATTTATAAACATTAATTAAACCTATTTTATACATAGGTGTATCTATAAAAGGTAAATATATAAAAGGTCTATTTATTATTGATCTATAAATGTAAATACTTCAGCTACATGAGTTCAGTTCACAGCCCCCTGCTCTGTGTAACAACTCACTCTAAGTGCTCTTGGAGGTTATCTTATTTGCACATCTTACATTTATACAACCGTGATATGGCACTCACAGGAACATGAGGCTGACTGCAAATGTGTAAACAACCACTATCACCCAGAGAAAACCCCACAAAAGCATAGTTTCTGACATAGGTAGCCTGGGCAACGAGGCCCACGAAGTTGCTACAGGCAGTTCTAAGATGATAATTTCAGACATCTTAATGGTCATTTCGTGTTTAGAATTTACTGCTAATAATGCTGATCTTACCTTTCTAACATTTACAATAATTCAGGATCCATTCTGTAACTTTGTGCTAGAATACTACTCATGTGGACAAACTGATTTCCACGCTGTAGGACTTAAGTAATTTACTGATAAAAAGTTAGAATTAAATGTTGCTTTGTTGACTTCATGGATCTGCTAACAAAATCTTTGGCCTATGAAATGCAAATCATCTCCCTCTCCCAGTCCTCCAGACCTGCTGTACATAGCAAAGCCTCCCCGTGCCTGGGCTCCCTACAGAATCTCTGCTCACTAGACTTCAGTAAAATCAGTGCTCACCTCATCTTTTTTCCAACCAAAGAAAAAAAGGATTTGATCTCAGGCAGTACCATCTTCTGCCTATCTACCTCTTGACAGCCTGGTCTGGTGGTTGGCGACCCTGCTGGTGGCAATGGGGTTGAAACTACATGATCATTTTGGTCCTTTTCAACCCAGGCCATTCTATGATTCTATGATCTAAATACATTAACATCTTCATAAGAATTTTATGCTGACTTCAGAACATCACGTAGAGCTCAAAAAAGACACTTAATATAAAACCTGATGCATGAATATTTCTGATAAATAATGTACAAGATCATTACACAATCCTCTAGTAAACTGTAAGACAGGTCATGCATTATTTCTGCAATAACTATACCTTTATTGTCCATGTTCCAGGCTCTGGATCTTTGACATTTACTACTTTTGCAGAGTTGTGGATATTCAGCAATTCCTTCAGTCCCAATCCTTTACTGATCTGTTTACCTAAATAAATAAATAAACAACAGCTAGAAAATATTGCTTAAAAATAAAGAGACTAAGTACAATATTTTTCTTCATTTCTGATGTATATTTGATACTTGACTTACTACTTAGCAGAGTCAATGACATTTACAACAGTGAAAATCCCTTGCAATTCCTCACCAGAATACCAAAAATGATCATTTATTTTCACTCTTTTTCACTCACTTGGGAGTCCTAATACAGCCTTCAGCATTACAGTTGCTGGGTTTCCTACAGCTCTGTAAGTAAAATAAAGTAAAGCAAGTTCTCTTCTTTGCAGAGAATAACCAGCTCCCAGTAAAAGGAAGCAGCACAGAAGCACACTTCCTCAAAGGGGATCCTTGAAGAGACTTAACTTAACCAACACGGCAGCTGCCAGCCCACTCACTTTTCCGTCAAGTAGATCTGTTCCAAGTGGGATTAGATCCATAAAAATATTGACAAGCCAGGTTTTCCAGGCATACAAGCATTAGCGTGTGACTAGTGGTGACTAAATCCCTCACAGGGAATTTAGCCTGTAAGCCATTACAGACCTTGATAAAATAATGCAAGTTTCCATAATGCACTATACCATGCTTTATATGTACGCTTACACATACAAATATATGGATGGTTGTATGCAGGAACTGGTTCCCTATAGAAGCATTTTGCTCCACTAATAGTGACACATGCCTTCATCACTAAAAACAGCTCTAGCTGTTTCAGAGCAATGAAAAGAAATTTTAAAGTTAGAAACAGTGTCTCAGTATCGGTTTTCAAGAGTTTCTCAGATTTGCGTGCACTAACTTCAGTTAAAATATAATGGCTTTAGATGCATGGAGCTGCCCTAGACAAAAGGAAAACATACAAGTGGAATCAAAGCTTCATCTGAGCCTGAGCTGTGATCAAGATTGGTGTTACTGTGCTCTCTGAGCAGTTTTTAAACAAATCAGAACGCCTCAGTGGAGGACAGACCAGATCATATCACAGAGAAACAATACTGCGTATAGAATATTTCCAAGATAATACAACTTGTGCAATATCCTCAGCCAAAAACCATTCAGAAAATACAAAGTATGACCTGAATTTATTTCTGAAGATCTATTTCCATGTTCCTATGACATCAGCTTAAAAATAAACAGCAGATTTGTTTGAACTACAAACTGCAGATTAGCATCCTTCCACATCACACACAACAACAGACAAAGATTAACAAATGACAGGGTTTGATTCTGAATTCTTTCTTTGTTTAAAGCATGGATGTCCAACCTTTTGGCTTCCTTGTATCACACTGAATGAACAGGAATTGTCTTAGGTGGTATATACATAAGCTGCTCCGAAATTCCTCCTATTTATTTCCATGGAAACTACAACAGACTCAAAGAGAACAATAGCACTGCTTGAGAGAGCAAATTCTCAGCTACAAAGTGCTGCTCATCAACCGAGTCACCAACACTAGCTGTGCATTTTCTCCAGCGATGAACCAGAGTCTGCATGCCACACTAGTAAAAATCTGCACTAGCAGAGGTGACCCAGTGTCGCTGTTGCCATTACTGAGACATGCCAGCCACCCCCTCAGTGTACTCATATACACTGTTTGGTCTCCATAAACATTCAGCAAACACTTATGAATGTCAGTGGGTGCCACTTCTTCTGCATGGAGGAATTCAGTGACATATTTTTGTCCCATACGCACCACTATGTCAGACACCATTCTGTCAGACTGTCACATCTTCTGCCACATTGCATGGTAAGAAAATGCAATGGAATACTGTCAGGAAGGTTCAACCTCTACAGCTGTACCACCAAAATCCATCTCTAACATCATGGGCCAACATAATAAAACAGGAGACATTACTTTCAGAGCAGCTTTCATGGATTAAAAACCATCTGTTAAGAGAGGTCTTACAAAAAACTAATAAAGAGACACGAGCAAATGAGTTGAACGTCTGATTGCAACTCTATACGTTCCATGTGAAAATTGGCAAGCAATTCCTGTCAACTGAAAATAGAATCTCAACTACACAAAAAAATTGATTAATTTTTTTGCAATCGTGAAACCTATCCTCAAATTCTTTTATCAAAATGAAAAGTAAGGCTGTATGCTTTTTCACTGTTTACAGGACTGCATTTATCCAATATATTAAGAAGCATGAAATAATTAGCCATTAGCTTGAATTAGCCCTGCGCTGCACCCTCTCCATGTCTTGGTTTTACCCCAGACAGCGTTAATAGGACACTAATATTTGGTTGTTCCTGAGTGATAGGTGCACGCTTGGGGCCAGTCTGCTCAGTGAGGAAGAGCTGCTGCCATGATGGCTCAGGGCTGGGGACGGTTGTAATATGGGCTACAGCCAGGCTGCATGCAGCCTGTAGGTTGGACATGCCCAGTTTAAAGAATATTGGTTTAGCTCTCACCACCATGTAAGTGGAAGAACCATCATATGTAACTCCTAAATGATGGTTCGGTGACTATACAAATATAAAGTACAAAGAGCAGAAATATCCAGAAATTTGAATGCAAGGAAACCAAGAAAATGGAAGGAGGTGAGAGGAACTGGTGAGAAGAGAGAGGATTTCTGAAATCATGATACTGCTTTTTAAAACGTGAGGACACTAGTCATTCACATAAATATGGCCTTCCCTGTTGAAGACAGAAGAATTATTTGCCTTTTTATTCTTTTTTTTTCTTTTTTTCTTTTTTCTTTTACTGTTACCACAGTATAAGAATGCATAAGTTACTTTACCTAATGGATCATGAATTTCAATTGCTGGTGAAGGACCACTCAAGGACACTGTAACCTCTTTCAGACTTGGATCAAAGGGGATCCGCCAAGTATTTACAGCCATGGTCAAATGGTCTGTAGACAAGAGATGTACTTTGGAGGCTTGAACTGCTTCTTCAACCCATTTCAACACCTAGGAGAGAAAATAACACATTACTTTGCTGAAATACTGTCAAATAGTATTTGTTATTGAAATATTTTCTGTTGAAATACTGTTTCTACTGTCTGTAGACAGTTAACATGGAATCTCTACAAGACCACTTCATTCAGCAGTCATTTTATCATCTGACACCACATAGTTACTACATCCCCAAGAGGGTAGAGGACTTATCTAATACAAAGACTCACTGCATTAATTTCAATAAACTACTCTCAAGACATCACATAGTTCTCACTTGTATCAGCAATATGCAATAGCACAAGAACACAGGAAGAAGTAATAGCAAAGCACTGAACTTGTAATACACAGGAAACAAAGCTCTTACACCATGGCAAAGGCATTCTTCAACTTCTACTGTTCGAATCAATAACCCATATACATAACATGACAGAACAGATCTGAAATAGATGGTCTGGAAACACAACAAGCACCAAAACTATACTGTCTTGCCTCTGTTGTTATAAATTCTGAAGTGAATATGCCTAGTCAGGCTTAAGGCAAATATATTTTTAAAAATGTATTTTTAAAATTTAAGAAGATATTACTGAAGCCAAGGTCAGCGGAGTGTTGGAAGGAAACAGACCTGGATATGCCTGTATAGATACATATACACTGTAGAATTACAGAGTAATTTCAAATGGGAATTAACAATATACATATATGCATATTTCTGGTCACACACTATTAATTACCTGAAGCAAGGAAAATTTCCTTATCCAGGTGAGCACTTGCGATCTATGGGCTTTGCATTTCTTCTCTAAAGCATCTGACATAAAGTATCACTTGACAGAGAATTCAGAACAAAACAGAAAATAATGCTTTAGAAAGTTAATTCTAGTAACTAAATCTGAATCTGTGCCTTACAAAATTTTAATCCTTGACTTTAAACATGATCAATCAACAAATATCAGATGTAATTAAAAAAAAAAAAAAGCATTCAAAAGAGATCTATTCAAATAGTAATAATAATAACTTAATAAAATAGTGATAACCTAGATAGAACTGTAGGTCTCACCAGACTCTGCTTTAACTACAATAACTCTCAACCAGAGCGCTGTCAGATGACCTCGTACCAGTAACAACCCAGGCCCTGGAGCAGCCCTAGGATGGCAGCACCTCTGGGACAGCAGACTCAAGAAGGGCAAAATGTGGCCTACCAGGGAAGAAAAGAGAGCAAGGAAGAGGCTTGCAGCACTGGGGTAAAAAACAAATAATGATGCCACTCAACATCTCTGCGATAACGCTACTCCAGAGAGAAACACCTTTCCTGTAATAGCTAGTTGCCATTCAGTAACTGTTCAGGTGAGCTGCTGAATGCTGGAACAGGAACCACAAGGCTTCAAGAAGATCCAACTGATTTTACATTTTACTTTTAGAAATCAGACTTTTAGGTCCAAAAATGCTTCTCAAAGTAGTTTCAGCCTGTTCTACTACTAAAAATGTTTCTCAAAGTAGTTTCATTCTATTCTCAAAGTAGTTTCAGTCTGTTCTTTCTTGTGTATTAGGTATATGGGAAGGTTTCCAGTTAATTCCAGGATCTTAAGTTCATAGCGATGTTTTTAAACCAATTGTAAGATTTAATGAACCCACCTGAATTTTCAGAAGAAAGGAATATTCCTGTTTGGCTTAAGTTTAAACTTGTTTTAAGTTGAGCAAAATACATGAAGTCGCAAGGTAAAGCATCCTTGCAGATGCTTGGACAATATGTAAATCATATTAGTATTTACACATAAAATTATTTCTTAAACTCAGAAGTGTTAATATTACATTCTTGAAAATTTCATCAAATGAGACTGTAACATACTCATGATGAGTCAAAAAAATAAAAATAAAAATTCCTACAAAAAAATTTAAGTTCCAAGATACACTTTTGGGGGCTCCTCCTCATGATGAATGCCTCTTCCCAAGTCCCAGCCAGCCTTCCCCTGAGCAGGAAGCACAGCACTGAATATGGTACAGATGGCAGCCCACCCATCCAGTACTCCTGGACAAGTTCTGTGCTTAATACTTTCCTTTGCAAAGAGTTAGAAGGTCAGACTTAAGTGAGAAGCTTAGCTCACTCTCATACACGAGCTTGTGAGAAAAGTTTTTCTGTAAGTAATTGGATTTTCTATTAAAATCCTTATTTCACATTAAAAATAAACTAGAATTTGATTTCTTTCTAGTGCAGCTTTCCTAAGTGGGGCTTTCCCACAGGATCACTTTGCAACATAATTCTGCTTGCTGGAATTAACCCCAAATTGCCTTTTGCCAGCAGTTTTCCCCTCCTCCCATTCATGCCCCCGTTTCAAAAAACTTGCCAATCATTTTGTATGAATTGTTTTTCCTTTTACAAACATAGCTACCTGTATTAGCAAACAGATGAAAAAACCCCACACAATTCTACTTAAGTCAATCTGAAAGCACTACAAAAGCTGAAAAATAATCTAGCCACATTATAAACCAACACAAGATAACTAGTCAAAGTTTGCTCCAGATCATTTTTGCAATTAATAAGAAGTGATCTAAGTTTGTTCAAATTAGAGTGATAAAATTATGAATGGAGAACATGCATAATCCCAGCGATCCCAAGGCACTTTGTAGAACCTTGATTTATCTGTCACTGGGGTCATGCTGCAAGCCAGATCATTACAGGACCTGGATTTAAAAAAATTCCAAAGACGGAGAAAATGTCTTAAAAGTAAACAAAATTCAATAGCACATAGCTTCAGCAAAATAATTTAAGAGAAGTCAGGTCCTTCCAGTTTTGAAAGAAAAAGGGTTCTGCAGGTTCTCCCTCCAATTCTCAGTCCTACATGATATTAATTCTCCTTAGAGCAAATTTTGCTTTCATACAGCATAGATCACATTAAGCTACCACAGTACCATGTTACAGCTTAAAAAATGGGAGGAAAGTGAGAAGTCTCTCCAGTTGGAAATTCATCAGCAGCATGCAACTGTTTATTTCAAAACAAAACCCTAATCTAACCGAATACTTTTATGATCTCCAGATATCCTTTTTGGCAAAGGGGTGTGCTGAACTATGAAAATGGTTCCAAAAGTTTGCTTTGTTTCAAAGGTAAATTAAATGAAGCCTTGTAGCCAATCACTGGAGACATGAGTAACAATTATTATTTAATGATACCCACCAGTTTAGTGTACTTTAAAAGAATAAAGAACTAGAAAAAGTGTTCTCAATAAGTGATTCCATTCCTCTCCTACTCCCTTTTACTATCTGACCCCAAAGAACAGTTTCAGTTAACCATCAAATCAATTCAGGCAACATTATGCCACAAATTTCCATCAGCAATTCAAGCAGCACTGGGAAAAAAGAAGCCTGCCCATCAGCCCAGCTCCACACTGGTCCATTGCTGAAAAAAAATGGTATACTTGCAACTGTGATGCTACTCTGGTTATGTTAAGGAAAGTTGCTGGTCTTTGAACAGAACAAATGACTGGCATGCTTTCATTTCAGCTTCTTCTGAGCCACCTTTCTTCACACGACAGCCTGCCAGCACCTTCTGTGAATGTTCTGCATGAGCCTTCAACTATTTTGGGGTTTGGAACGAAACCAACTTTTCAGCTTTTTGCTTTCCCATTGAGACAATCCAACGCAGTGCCTACTGCACAACGCCAGGCTGATTTTGGCAAGGTCTCCCACCTATAAATCGGAGTGAGACAGGATTCTGTCCACACGCCTTTGTTTTTAGTTTGTGCAATGCCTTTGTGCAACTGCAAAACCATCACTGCCTTAATCCCTTCTATACTTTTTTAGCAAGAGATGAACAACAATACCTTTCTGTCTCACAGTACTGCTATAGGAAAAGATACAGCAATGTTTATGAAGTCTTTGGATACTACAGTAAACCTTAGCCACAAGTCCAGTTTGTGAATTCTGTGTAGGCTGGGTGATGACCACAAGGCTATTGAAGAGTTCCTTTAGTGTGGAATTTGCCCTTAAGTAACTTTCGCCTTGCGATGATACAGTTTATATTGCGCAACTGCCATTTCAGAAAGAAAAGAGAGCACAAACACCTATGCTTCTAGTTCAAATACAAATCAAAATAGGAAGCTACAGAGAGTAGTAAAAATTCAGAGCAGAACCTAACCTCAGTTTTTAAGTGAATGTTTTTGAGACTTTTTCAATTCCAAAAGTGAAAATAGAAGCCAAGAGAATGACCTAGCTGTCTTCACTCTTGCAGTAACTTGCATGTGTAGTTCATTTTCTTCCTTCAAAGTTCAATAAACAATTCTGGGAGATCCATTTCCCAACTGTGTCATTCCAGTAAGGTTTGTAACACTGCTGTAACACTGGTTTTGAAGTAGATTTTTTCCTTCGGAACCACTACAGAAAGCCCCCCAAACAACTGCAACTTTTGTTGCTCTTCCAAATTCTCGATGAATATTAACAGAGGGTAAAGGACAAATAGAAAAATAATTTTTAACGCTTCTCCAGAGAATTTGCTCTTGCAGCTTCCGCTGCTGTCAAGTCACTTCTTGGAATGCATATTGAAACCTGGAAATATATGGAACATGGTCTCTATTCCCATTTGTTTATTCTTTGTCTCATGAATATTTGTCTGACAGTCAAAGCTAGAAGATTTGAAGTTAACTGTTTCATTGCTTAACTATATGTAGTTTCATACTTCCATCCAAAGTATTCTAATGCTTTTAAATGCACGTGGAAAAATATGATGCAGATACTGCATGTCAAAATTATACAATGAAAATTAATCATAAGCTAACATTTAACTACATGTGTAGGTTGCTCTGAATGTAATTCCTCCTATTTATTTCCATGGAAACTACAACAGACATAAAGAGAACAATAGCACTGCTTGAGAGAGCAAATTCTCAGCTACGAAGTGCTGTTCTTCAACCAAGTCACCAACACTAGCTGTGCATTTTCTCCAGCGATGAACCAGTCTGCCACACTAGTAAAAATCTGCACCAGCAGAGGTGACCCAGTTTCGCTGTTGCCATTATTGAGATGTGCCAGCCACCCCTCAGTGCTCACACCCACTGTCTGTTCTCCAAGAAAGGCTCAGCAAACACTTAGGAATGTCAATGGGTGCCACTTTTTCTGTATGGAGGAATTCAATGACACTTTTGTTTCATATACACTTCTGTGTCAGGCACCATTCTGTCACACTGCCCCTCTGCTACCGTTTGTCACACAGCAGCAAGATGTAATGCAATACTGGCAGGAAGATTCAACTTCAACTGCTATCCCACTAATATTCACCTATGATGTTGTGAATCAACATCATAACAGAAGAAGCATTACTTTTGGAGCAGCCTTTGTGGATTAAAAGAAAAAAAAATACAAAAGAAATTAATAGCACTGAATCTCAAGGACTTCAAAGTTAGGAAACGCAGGAATTAAGTCTGCCTGTTTTCAATTGTCATTAAAACATCGTCTCTGCAGTTGCAAGGGCAGTGACAGCCTGAACGTACAATTTCACACTAGTTTTTCCATAGAACCCAAGTTCCACATAGTACAGAGAAAAAACAGCTGCAACAACTTTTTCTTCCCTCACTTGGCACTTACTATGCAATCTGTATTTCCAGAGCAGAAGCATACTCTCCCAGGTAGCACTGAGCTGCCTCTGCCATAAAACCATTCCTTCTTTTTCTACAGTAAGGCATTCTGACTGCCTGAGGGGAGGGAGCAGGCCTCAAGCAACAGGGCTACACAAGCAGCCTTAAGTGTAGACAGCAGTTTTGAGCTTTTCACGTTCACATTACTCTTTTCAAGCAATAGAGGAGCCTACTGCTGTTTTAAAAAAGTGAAACAAAACACTGTTTCCACATGTAGCATTACCTAAATATTTCCTGGTTCAGATCCATTAACCTGAGCTACGCAGGTGTAATTCCTAGTTCATCCTCAGTGAGGACTAGCAGTGAAAAGAAATAGGATGTCTCCCAGTAGGGATTAGAGACTTCCATTCACAGCAAAGAACTCAGTGTGAAGAATACTGGGTTCCATGCCAGATCCCTGTGAACCTACAGGCCTTCCCTGAAAAAAATGACTCCTTATACATTGTTTCTTTTAACACATTCTGTTACTGGTCTGATCCTACCTCCATCTTCTGTTCCCTTCTTACCTCACTTTATTCACATCATTGCTCATATTCAGTCACTCAAACTCCAAAATTTTTCTTTACATTTATTTTTTAATGCAGTCTTATTCCCCTTGCAGGTCACTTAGTAACATCCTATTTTATGTCAGTGTCAACACAATGCCTGCAGGTGACTGAAGGTGACTTCAGTCATGTTCAGGTCTCTCAGTGTTCCAAAACTGTGTATGGAAGACACACTTCTACTTACTTTTAAAAACCATTAAGAAATCTGTATTTTTAAGAAGCCTAGGAAAAAAAATTTTGAGGGGTGACAACGTGGGGTAACATTTAGAACTTAGGTTAGAGTAAGAAAATCTAGCAAATGTTTCAGTACTTAAAGATATAAGGAACTCTCCCAGCTCACCCTCTTGTGAACTGCTAGTTCTAGCCATACTGTTCACTCATATTCAGACACAGTAATAACTGATATTTACCTCAAATAAACCAAGTTGATCTGAAGGCATGATTGGAATAAGCAAGGACTAATTCATCTCCTCTATTTTTAAGCTGTACCAAATTTACACTCTGCTGATTACCACTGTTCACTTTAATACCAGTTCTGGCATTGCTACAAACCTTAGGGCATCAGAATTATTTCCAGGGATTTCCTTACTTAACACTCTCATAATAAAACTCTGTAAGCATGGTGTTACATAACTTCAGTTCAAATCAAAACTAGTGTTGTCTGGAAATAAGCTAATAAAACTGGATGTGAGTATAAAAATGTAGAATCTGTTCTTAATGACAGAGTTTAACTCAAGTTTAATGAGGATGCTCAACACATTTAATTTGGAGCGCTTCGTACTCTTCAACCTTAATTTGCAGTCATGGAACATCACTGAAGCCAAGGAAATCTTCAGCCTAATGAAACACCTTTCAAGATTAGGATTTGAATGCCTCGATAAAAGAGCATAATAATCTTCCCAAGACAGAGCAAAAATGAGAATGCTGCTGTTCTTTTAGATGAAAGGACTTTTCCCAACACAATAGGATAAATATCTGAAAACCAGGGACCAGTTTGCAAACTTTAAAACTGAAAAGTACTTAATTATTTGTAGTTGAAGTACAGTAGTATTCACAAATTTTTAATAAAAGTAGAACTTATAACTCAAAATTTGAATATTAAATCTTTCCCTTTTAAGAACTGTGAAGCACTTTTCCTCCTGTACTGACCTTGAATCATGTAACTCACCAAATTTTACCACATATGATAACATTTACTTGGACTCATACTATTAGAAACTTGTAACTGCTCAAAAACAAAAAAACATTAGATCTGGAGATGATGGTACATCTGATATTCCATATTAAGGAAAAATCTTGAAAAACTTTAGGTAATAAAATCACAGCTTGTATTTCAGACCTTGAGAGTATTCAGATTAATCTACTGCACAGAAGTCACGCCACATCTTTCAAAATATGACCTTCCTATCATGGCGTTAGAAGACCTTAATCCAGCAAGTAATAGTGCTCCTAAGTGGAGCTACCCATATATCTCACACTGGACAATAGCCAACACAACTTTGTCAACTAACCATAATTATAACCAAGTTAACTGTAGCATTTAAAATCATAAAATCCTTTTTCAGAAATGGAAAAAGAAAAAAAAAAGGCACAGTGATTTCTTAGTCTTCTCAATAACACAAGCACTGGATAAGCATCGAGCATTGTTTTGTTGCATTTCCTTGTAGCTAGTTAGTAATATTGCTTCATTCTGCACATAATGCACAAAGGGCAAGGATGAGAGCAATAGTCTATAACTATACACCAAAAATAGCTTTGTTTTTTGAGGGCGAGTAGAATGATCCAAAATGTCTAACAAAACATGACACTGGTTTGGCAGGGTATTCAGTCAGTGATTTATAGCTCTTCCTAATCTACAGTTTAGCATTAGTTGCCTCCAGGCCCAAATCAGTGACTACATTTTACATTTATGAACTTCGTTTTTCCCACGTCATTGACTACTTAGATAAAAAAAGGACAGCAAATTCAGTGTCTGTTGAATCTTGCCTGAGGTATGTGATATAAACAGCTGATGCAGATTACTAGTATATTTCCTGTTCCTTTGCATCCGCACACTGGGGAATATGTTCCTTGAAAAGTAATATTGCTGATCCAAAGTCTGCAGCCAAGGCTTTATCTGGGATAGCAGATTTTTTGTAAACTCATTTTCATGATCCCTTATCACAGATGAAGTTCCATATAAGGTCAGTAAGGTTACTTGGTAGTATATATTTTACTTTAAATAATGTAACACAATTTGTTCAGCAGTTATGGTGGAAGACTTTTGGAAGCACTGTATAGTTTTACCAAAAGGATCGCTATGACCACTGAAAGGAGACGGAATTATATAGTGCAGTACACTATTCCACCCTTGAGCCCACCACAGGAAATAAAAACCATGCAAGAATATCACCTACTGATACCACCACTCATTGATATCAACCTCTGGCTCTTATGCATAGCCTCAAGATGAGAATCCCCTTCTGTACAAAGGGATTTTAGAGTTTCTACTGAGAGAAGTTTTACCCTTCTTAAATAAAAATTGCAAAATGCAGCTTCGAAACTGCACTGTCCCAACAGCCAATTTCTTTTCCTCTAACTTTTCTCCTAATTTTGGAAGGATTAATCCTTGGGGAAGGTCCTCCTTTTGATCACTTTCACATAATTGCCTATACCTTATTACATTCCCAGTAAGAACTTCAATCTTCTTAAGCAACAGCAGAAATCTACAATTCATCTCCAATGTTTGTCACTGTCAAAGTTTTAGAAACGAAGGAACAAAATATTTTTATTTAAAGATCCCATCCAGTTATTGCATATACTGTTTACAATGTATAAAAAATTCCAACCCCCTAAATAACTAAAATGTTTTAATCTCGCTTCAAATTATTTTCTCATGGACTATTATAATTTCAATTCTATCTAAGAATCACTGTAATTTTCAAAGAAAACATTTATTCAACACTGTGGATCAGCAATCACAAGGAAGCATTTCACCCTGACTCGAAATTATCCTTTGTCAGCAGAACTGTCAAGATTATCCACAAAATAACATTGATTAAAACGTAATTACAGTTAATTGTGAGCAATGGAAATCTACGAGTCTATCTGTTCAGAACCAAGCCTTATGTGAAGAACGTTTATGCCCCAGCTTTCTAGCAACCCTTTACTTGCTAACAAAGTATTTATTTAAAACTGATATTGCGTTCTTATTCAGAATGGTAAAACCTCTGGGCTGACTACTCACACAACACAAACCAGCTCCTTGTATTAAAGCCTCTCTTCCTGGAAGCCTTCCAACACACACAGAGGGAACCTGGTGAAGATCTGCTTAGATATGACAGTTTCACCTCCCCAGCATAAACAGAAGTCACAGAGTGAACCCTGATATTGCAGAAGCAAAAAGAGAGAAATATCGAACAAAGCTCATGTATCAATGAGAGAGCATCTAGAATTTCCCCTTAACTACTCTAGACCACAACTAGATCATTTAAAGATCTGAACCTCTACCCTGTTCTGTACAGCAGAATTTGGAAAATTTACCTCATTAACTTGCTTCTTGTCTAAGTGAAAAACTTGACCAGAGCTTGTTGAGGCAATTTCTTCATAGACTTTGTAACCAATATGATCCCTGTCATCACAGTCTCCAGTTAGCACAAATACTACCTGTATTAAAAAAAAAAAAAAAAAAAATCCAAGTCATTTGGGACACAGTACCAACTTTTGCATGAAAACATTTTAAAGCTAGCATGAAGGCCTGACAGCAGGATTGCATCACTTGGCATGGGCTCTTATTACTTTGCAATGAAGAAAGGAACAAACAAGAATCACTTTATAAGTGATACTCATTTATCAGCAATTGGACATCCCAGAAAACTTGTCTCAAAACAACGTAAGAACATCCACAAAACTGACATGATGACCAAGCATATATACAAGCTTCATTTGCACTACAACATTAAAAATAAATGTTCCTTCAAGTTTTTATTAATCAGATCAGATATCTCTACTTAAAAAAAAAAGTTCCTAGAATGGCATTACTCTTTTTGTAAAAATGGTTTCATTGACCTTCATATAGTTGAATTTTACCCTTCAGTACAGAGAAAACATGACATTAAAGATGTAAATAGACTCAGAATGTAAATCCCTCATGTACCTGTGACTGCTTCTGTTGAATGAGCTGAAGTACTTCATGGGTGAGTCTATAGTCTTTGGATCGTGCATCAGTAAATACATAGATGAAAGAACCAGGAAGAGAGATTTCTAGAGCAATTTTAATTGCTCCAATGCTCATCTCCGGACAGTCTCCACCACCCTGTTTACAATTAGAAAAAGGAAAAAACACAAACTTTCAAAGGAAAAGAACATACCAACTAAAGTATTTTTTCTTGAGAAAGTGTCTGTTTTGAATGTTCCATCTTCTATTCTTTTACTCTCTCCCCTCCCCCTTCCCCCATGGATTGGCAGTTGTTTAGTCTGGAGAACAGAAGGCTCAAGGGAGACCTTACCGCTCTGTACAACTCCCTGAAAGGAGGTTGTGGCAAGGTGGGGATCAGCCTCTTCTCCCCCATAACTAGCAATGAGACTAGAGGAATGACCTCAAGTTGTGCCAGGGGAAGTTCAGGTCGGACATTAGGAAGAATTTCTTCTCTGAAAGAGTGGTAAGGCACTTGAACAGGCTGCCCAGGGAGGTGGTGGAGTCACAGTCCCTGGAGCTGCTCAAGAAACTTTCAGATGTTGCACTGAGGGACATGGGTTAGCATGGAAATATTGGTGGCAGGTGGACGGTTGGACTGGATGATCTCGGGAGGTCTATTACAAACTTGGTGATTCTATGATTCTAAGATTTTTTACCTTCCACAAAGCAAATGTAATCTTCCACAAAAGAATCTCCCAATTAAACCTTTATTTTGTAGGCAAAGTCAAGATAATAGCTTATTTCTACTTCTGAGTATAAGAATATCTCTATTCCCACTTCTAGTACATGACATTTTTTCATGTAATGTTTTGAGTGTTTTATATGGCATCTGCTTTGTACATCTCACAGGAAAAACACTGCCAAGTTAAATGGTTGTTCTGAGAACAAGTATAAACATTTTATTTTCATAATATAGAAGTTCTCAAAAGGCAGCTAGATGAAACTACTAAACAAAAATGTATAACTTTTTTTAAAAAGAGAAACATTTTGTGCCTTTCTTTCCAAATTTCAACAAAATATGATTACCTTGTGAAGTTCTCCAGAAAACAGAGATGACTAAGGTTTCATTTTCCACTCATTTTGGACAGGCATGCAGAAATTTAGGTTGTTAGTTCAGCTCATCTGTACTATTCCACCTCTCAGATCTGAATGCAATGTGGACATAACTGTTTAAAGGGTACTGCGTCCACTTAAAAAAATGGTAATTTTAGTATCTAATTAAAAAGCATTATCAACAATTCTTAGTGAAGACTATTTTGAGTAAGTAATTTGTTATTTTTATACTCAGGGGTACTCAAATAAGACCTTTTCGTAATGCCTATGCAAATATATCAGCACATGCATACTGTGATCATGCAGCATTCAATATACTTAAAAGATTTTGATAGAGACAAGATTAAAATATATTGCTCATGCAATAAGGCCTCACTGTAGAAACTGCATTTAATATGAGAATACAATAAAAGTTCTGTTCTCTCTTCAAATACAAAAGATACTGAGAAGCCAGTGCTGTCCAGGTACAAGTTATTGTCACACTGTTCACGAGAATGATTCACACAGAGTAGTCTTAACCTATTGTCAAATACCAACTGAAAGCCCCTGTCACATGTGATGTCCAAACACACCAATTGTTCTGTACTCAGAATATTTCTGTTGCAAAGATCTGTGTTTGTCCTGGTACCCAAGAAGTTTTGCAGTATTCTAGATAGCATATTTCTATCTAAGATGTTTTACACATACATAAGACTTCTCCAAATTATATAGCTTCATCTTAATTTTAGCTTTGTTCATTAATGAGAATATTTGTTCTACAACTTTAACCAAAAAGAATTTATCTCAAGGTTTCCACTACTTTCACAATATTCAGTCTTTTCACCGTCCTTCTAGGAAAAATATCCATAATGAACTTTATAGAAGTGTTCACATTTTCTGGAAGAACTGCTGCAAGATATCTTATCTGTCTTTATCTAACCACTTTAATTTCTTATTTTGGCCCTTCACCAACGTAATTCTTTATAGTAAATCAGTCTTAATTCAACTGAACAAACACACCTTGAGCATAATTATGAAATCTGCAGTCACTGAGGATTAGAGAAAAATCTTAAATTCATTAGATAGTGACTTTTAAAAAACTTGTTAGCAAATGAAGAGTTTTAAATTCCTGAAAGCTTCATCTGGTTCATATCCTTTTTCAAAGCAGTTACAATTATTTTCCAGCATAGCTAAAGAAGGGACCAAATTTTAATCTCCCTATAAAAAAGCACAATAGCTGGCATTTTCTCCCGCCTTGAAAATTTACTATTGTTTTCTCAGAATTTCAATCTTTCTCACCATTTTTAAAGTATTACTTCTACCCTAACTAGCACCATTGGCTTCTACGGAGCCTTAAACCATTTATACCATTAAACCATTTGCCATTTCCACACTGTCCTTAAAGTCAGAAGCCTGTCCAGCAGTATTATCTCAGACAATACTTGACTGAAGAACAGGATTTTCAGTAAAGCTAACTCCACTCTTCCAGCACCTGATCCAGATATCATTTGCATCTCATTCTCACACTAAAAATCAAGGGAGACATACTATGCTGGTTGAAAATCCATCACTTATCTCCTTATACCAGGTTACCCGAGTCAGCCTGCTACATTTGAACCATTAGTTGCTTGTTAACACAGGGCATTGAAGGAAGTGCCTATGTCGCACTTGACAGGTCTTAAGAGTCCTTTTGTACACGAATTAGTTAATCAGAACTAAGGAAATAACTTACAGGAAACAGTTAAAACAGTTCATAGAAGTGTCTATGAAAAAGTGGCAGAACTAATACAATTCAAAATAATTATTATCCTTGACTAACTAGTCTTTCTCATGTTATTGATCAGTGAGCAAAGTATTCATATAATGATGTAAATTAAGACAAAGTAATGAACTATAATCATAAATTCAGATTAGCAGAGAACAAGAAGATGATAGTTTGTGTACCTATATCTGCATTACAGCAGAAACACTAACAAGAGAGGAATGATTATAGGGAGGAAATAGGGTGTGTTGCTAGAACTACATAGAGGATGAACAAGTCACTCACCTGAACATAAAGCTCCCTGAGTTCAAACTGAAATTTCTTGGGATCTGTGGTTATCGTCACCGGACCAATTTCTGGGATAGAAAAAAAAAATGTAATATGAGGAAGACACAAAGCAATCAAAAGCAATCAAGAGAATTTCAGCTGAAGAGAGAATGATTTTTCAGATTGATAAAATCTGAAAGAAAAAAAAAAACAGCATTAAAAACAGAAAGGAGGATTCAAAATATTCAGCACTGAGATCTATGGTTCCAAACCTAGCAACTCCAATGTTCATTCCAGCATTACCAGCTCCTGAGTGTCATAAGTACTTACAGGCACATAGCATGTTCTGTGTTGTTTCTCTCACACACATTTACTTCTATCCATCACTACACTGCTCTCACTAATTAGAAGGGAACAAAAAACCCCTGAAAGTGGCTGCACCAGAAAATAATGAAATTTACCTACACAACTGTTTCTGGAAAATGTGAAGAAGTATCAAACGTGATTGTAACTAGCTGCTTTTCCTGACGCTGCTATTTCTTGACAGTTAATCTCAATCTATCTTGGCACTCATGCACTTCATTCTTCACCCATCTATCTTCACCTTCTGCTGCTACTGGCACAAGGACAGGGCATTCACTGACCTGGGTCAAGGTGCTGAGCCAAGCATGAACAAATAAACAACTCCCATTGCTAAGTCCACTATAATCACACATGGGTTTGCTTGGGGGTTGTAACTGTGCATGCCCGTGCTAAAAGTAGGCTTTTAAATTTCTTAAAAGTCACCAAAAAGATGACAAAAAAGGTTTCCTAGAATATGAAAGCATCTTGATAGTTTCTTGTAGGGTTTTGATTTGAGCTATTTTCCTGTGAATGTTATTTACTAACCAAGTAGAAATGCCTCGCTGTCACCAGACGAGTCATTGTAAGGACTTCCCCACAATGTTCATTCTGCCATTCCCCTTCTCAGCCTGGTACCATCCTCCTCCTTTGCATGTTCCTTACAGCATATGCCTGTAAACAAAGCTATCTCCAAAGTGTTCTGCTTATCCCTGCCAGCCATTGTTCAAAAGCATAGAATAGAATGAGTTTTATACATATAGTAAAACCACAAGCTCCATTACTCCCTGTCCATGTAAGGATTACATTTGTCAATTCTAGAGCAGCAAACCCTTTGGAAAGGCTTTATTTCCCCAAAATACATAGATATGAAAAATAACACTACTTCAGCTTAGCTAAAACAGCCCATCCATTGCTGTACCTGAGCTGTGCCTTCCTCTCCCAGCAGCAGGGTACGGATGCCAAGTGTAGGCCCCGCCAGTAGGCCATGGGATCACACCCAGGTGCTGGCTGCCCTCTGCTGTGAGCTTGGTGACCAGCACAGTCTGGGAACAGCATCCAGCCACAGCTCAGGATGGGGCCTCGAAAGCACAAGGCTGCAAAAGGAAGCCAGAACGAGTGGTGTCATGGACAGCTGCCAGGACTGAGAGCCCAGCAGGACAGTCGCACCAACCAGATCTGCAGCTGTGGGCAAACAAGGCCCCAGGAAGGGCTCCTTCACCTCTCATTCAGCGAAGCTGAGATCCTCTAAGGGAGGAACAGTGGCAACACCAATAAGCCCCAGCACAAGAGAGCTGTCCATCCTCTCAGAGCTAGCTCTCCTCTGATGGATGCCAGGAATAATACCCCTGACTTCAAGCAGACTGCTTGTGTTTCAGGCAAAACAACAGCTAGAGTCCGACACCACAGAAACTGGTTACTATCTGTAGAAGGCATCTGGAAAGGCAGCACCACAAAACTCTGGGCTGCTGTCACATCTCCTGGCCACACAGTCTGATGACACAGCTGGAAGAAGGTCATTTAGTACTCTTCACTCATAATTTAGGGAAGCACCACTCCAGGTATGAACTGTAATGTTACTGGCTCTCAACCATCCAAATGCCTGTAACTTAGACCAAAAGCCCAGCATCAACTGTTTCTTGTCCACAATCATGCTGCCATTGAGCCTGTGTGACCTGCTTGCTCGCCAGAAGGGCTCCAACAGCTTCCAAGTTTTCTTTTCTCCTCACTCTGCTATACTCAAGCATATACTCTGAGAGACTGTCTCCTCAACACAGGTGAAGACAGGCCTTCAAATTGCTCAGAACAAGCAAGAGAAGACAGCTACAGGTGCTTTCATTTCATATGCCAGCCAGGAACCGTCTCCAGAAAGGACTCTAAGAAAGAATGGTAAGTCCTCTCATATAGCACCACGAAAACTCTTAGAAAAAGTGAAATGAGCAATATAGCAAGATCTCTGGCAACTATAATGTTCAAATCAAGTTACAGCTGTCAGTCCTGGTGCAGCTCTGAAGAATGGACAAACAGAGGTAACATGACTGAGACATGACTGCTGAACTACACTGGTGTGAAAAAATATCAGACCACAACAGAATTCTCCTAGCACCCAAAGGTGCTAGCCACGCAGTACGAGTATGCAGGCAGAGTTGCTGAAGGAATTTAAGGGGTTTAAAAGCAATCAATCCCCATGGTGCAAGTTCTCCTTGTGTAAGAACAACTTCTTCCCCCAGAAATATGGAAAAGCTTTCTGGAGTTAAGACATGAAAGAAACACACTATTTTATGTTAACATGCTTATAACCGCTATAGGCGTAAAAAGATTCATGTGTAGGTATTCAAAAGAGTTTATAGTGTTTATATGAAAGCACAGTTTTGTTCTGCGCATCGTCCTGGTGGATGAGAATCTGGACATGAGCCAGCAGTGCACGCTCACAGCCCAGAAAGCCAACTATATTCCGGGCTGCATTACAAAAGGGGTGACCAGCAGGAAGAGGGAGGTGATTGTCCCCCACTGCTCAACTCCTGTGAGGCTCCATCTGGAGTCAAGCACAAAAAAGATGCATAGTTCTTGGAACAGGTCCAGAGGAGGGCCACTAAGATGATCAGAGGGCTGGAGCACCTCTCCTATGAAGAAAGGTTGAGGGAACTGGGCTTGTTTAGCTTGGAGAAGGCTCCACGGAGACCCCATTGTGGCCTTTCAATACTTGAAGGGAGCATATAAAAAGAAGGGGGAATGATTGCTTACATGGGCTGATAATAATAGGACAAGGGGGAATGGTTTTAAACTAAGACAGGAAAGATTTAGGTTAGATACTAGGAGGAAGTTTTTCACCCAGAGGATGGTGACACACTGGAACAGGTTGTCCAAGAGGTTGTGGTTGCCCCATCCCTGGAGGCATTTGAAGTCAGGCTGGATGTAGCTCTGGGCAGCCTTGTCTGGTGGTTGGCAACCCTGCACATGGCAGGGGGATTGAAACTGGATGATCTTTGAGGTCCTTTTCAAACCAGGCCATTCTATGAGTAGCAAGCACCTTGGGAAAGCCACGAACTACCTAGCACAACACACACTCAAAATTATTGCAAAGGCTGTTTGAAAATTTGGCATTCCCTTAATCCTGACCATGTAAGACATCTATACTAAATATCTGTTTTAGATTAATGTATTAGGACAATACAGCAGGGAAATACAGGAGCCATTTACCTACTTCCATCAATTCAGAACACTGAATTTGTTTGTTCTGGAAGGAAAACAACAGTGCTAATACCTAGTAGCAGAAGGAATTTCAGCAGAGATGCCAAATCATGTGGAGTTCTTCCAGCCATAGAAACCCTTAATCTAATTCAGAGCAAGAACATCTCTCTCAAATAACCAGAATTAAAAACAACTGAACACCAAAACCAAGCAAAGACAGAACCCTACACCTCTGGATGCCTTACAAAAAAAAGGAATAAACTTCAGATTTAGTGCCCTATGAATTGGATTGGGGGAGCACAACAGCAAAAACACCCTGACCTTTAATACCCAATGCAATTACAACTGCCATTTACTAATTCTTGTTTGGCTACACAGCAGTGTTACCCCCATTCTAACTAGTTTGCTGGTATAATGTCAGTCATACAGATTATAAAATCTTGCATCTTTGGAAGTGTAACCCTTTGTAGCCTAGAATTGTACAGGTCCAAGGGGAGTCTGAAGTACTGAACTCATTATAGACAGATGACACATAACCCAGATATTCAGCACTGCTGAATTCACTCTAGGTCTACTCTCCTGGTCTGTCTCACCCTTACAGTCATTCATCCAAAAGCACTAGGGTAAGATTTGACAACAAACAGCATGCAGTGTGCAATGAGCAGAATATGAAAAAATGGGGGTGGAGATCACCCACAGGGTGTAGTTAACATACATTCATCTCATGAGTAAGGCAGAACTTCAGTACTTCCCATCCTGTTTCTCCATCCAAGTGATGCTTCTTAGTAATGTCAATTTTGACAGTTTTTAGATCAGCAGACTAATAAACATTTCAAATACACACACATATACACCCCCCAGATATATATATATAAATATATATACACCATTATTTTTGCATCAGATCCATCTCCCAGTCTTGTTTCCTGTACAGAATCTCAAACATTTGTCCCACTAGCTTTAAAGATGACATAGGATTGGGAATGATCACCTATGATAGTTATGATGCCTAAACCAGAAATGATGCTCAAAAAAACTGAAGTGCAATTATTCCTTAAAAACTATTTTCCAGCAGTGGTGTGCATTAAGTTTTATCTGATGAAAGAATATGACTTGTTCCATCAAACTTTCTTTTCTGCATCCAATCAATTGAAAAGCTCTACCTGTAATTAGCATTCAAACAGCTCCTCTTCCAAGCTCAGGATCAGTGCGTCCCTGTGACTAAGAAATCGGGAAAAGGTGGCAGGAGTCCTGCATGGATGAGCAAGGAGCTCATGCGCAAGCTCCAAGGAAAGAAGAAGGTTCATCAAATGTGGAAAAAGGGTCTGATCTCTTGGGAAGAATATAAGAATGTAGTCAGGGCCTGCAAGGATGCGACAAGGAAGGCTAAAGCCCACCTGGAGTTGAATCTAGCTAAAGTGATAAAGGATAATTAAAAAGGCTTTTTTAAGTACGTTAACAGCAAAAGGAAGGCTAGGGAGAATGTGGGCCCCATACTAAGTAAGGGGGGTGTTCTGGTAA
>PPHD01006406.1:0-24605 GCA_002909625.1 Bambusicola thoracicus
GGTACAGTCCTGGGTGCCTGAGTGTAAACAGTTTACATTCATAGAGTTGGAAGGTCTAACGTAGTATAAGTAATTGGATTGTTGAATGGTTGAAATAGCTCTGACTGGGATATTTGGGCCAGATCTTCTTTTGACTGACTTAGCACAATATTCAGATCATTGCATTTCAGTAGGCATACTGTGCATCAAAGTGTGCAGTATACATGAATGAATGAAGTCTTGTGAGTAAACTTTAGTAAACTTTATCCTGGAAAGTTGATGGTAAAAGCTGGCTGAAGTTAAAAGTGAGCTTTGTAGCCCAAAGCAAAACTACTTTGAACCTCACTATATGTGATATATTCTGATTAGCAGTTGAGATTTATAGGATATTTTAATTTATTGATTATAATTAAGATATTATAATTTTTTTTAACTTAACAACTGAAACAGCTTCTTCAGTCTTTTCTACTCTACTAGCAGTCTCAAAATACACTGAAATTGGGAATTCATGATTGCACCCAGACATCTGGAGCCAGAGGGTCAGCTAGCATGAGGTGAATCCAAGCAGACTTCTTGAAGTCAGTGGAGTTACTCTGATTTACACCTTCTGAGGATCTTCCCTATGAGATCAGTGGCTCTCCAGACTTATGTATTCTGGGTCAAATTTAGCGAACCTGGAAGAGTCAGAGAGCTTTAGAGGAGAGTACTGTTTCTTTTAAAGGTTGATCGGACCTTAGTCTATGTTGAGTGCTCCCCATAGTCTATTTAGTGGGGGGCATTCATTACATATTTCTGGGATTAATTCAATTTTGCTTTCAACTCTTGAGTTTTTTCTTCTAAGAAATCAGATGGCTTTATAGTAATTCCCTGCTGACCTCTAAATCCTTAAATCTCCTTCCTCTTTCTCACTTCTTTAAAGTATTAAGTGTTACTCAATAAAGTAGAAGTTAGCATGTCTGGCTCTGTGTGTTTAATTTCACTGTGTTAAGCCTAAATGATTTTTAAATCTTTGTATTTCAAAACAGCTGTATTTTGCACAACACACTACCAGACATAGTGGTAAGGTAGGTTGAAATTTGTTGGCTTCCAGCTACGTCAAGTACTTCAAAATATCGTAACCCAAATGTAAAATTGCATCTTCCTGCAATACTGCAGAAGCTTGGCCATGGAGAATCTCCAGGCTAATGAACTTTGTCTGAGGATATTTGCTTTTCCAGCTGCTGAACTTGAAAATTGAAAGTGTGAGTTCCTAGTATATGGGTCCCTAACCCATAGTAAACCACCCTTATAATCCAGGCAGACAAAGGGAGAACACAGTAATGCCTGTAGCACATTGCTTGTACAGTATGCGTGCTGTACTTTGTGGGACCATAGACTTGCTAAAGAGTCTCACGTGAGATTAACTTGTGGTGCTGTGTTTTAGCACATGCAGCTGCATTCATTTAGGACTTATACAGCTGCAATATGACCAAGTACCAGGCAGAGGTAAAAGTTCATGTGTCTGGAGTAGAGCCTCACTTTATTACAAAGGGTCTGTAGTGGACAAAGTCAGGGAGTTTCTTGTGTGTTAAACTTGGTAGCCACTCGCTGACGTGCTTTAAGCTGAGAGAGTCATCGTTGGATCCATTGGTCTCAGATATACTGTCTGAGGTCATGGAAAGGATTATCCGCTCTGAACTGCATCTCTTATTTTTTCTACCAATTAACTTAGGCTGTGTGAAAAAAGTGAGTTAAAGGCCCTTGCTCAGAACAAAAAGAGAAGAGCTTTGTTTTAGATGGGTATATTTTCTTAGGAACCTCATGGGAGATTTTGCGTTGGCAAGACTATTGAGTATACACATGAAATTGTTTTTTTTTTTAAATACTTACATATGAAGCTGACAATGTCTCTGTCTCCTGAGCTCACGAGTCTGAACTATCTGGTATGTTATAGGATATGTCATAGAGTTTAAACTAAGCAATCTAATAGGGTATTTACTGGGAAATGCGTGTTAGTAGGAACATTAATGTGCTCTTAATATTGAAACCAGGTTTGACAGTGTTTATGTAGCCCATGGGCTGAACAATGGTGCTAGTATGAAAGAGGCGGATTGTTGAGCAGAAGGGATAGTTGAAGCTCATCAAGTTTGTACTGCTGACATTAATGTTTTATGTGCTCAGTGTTTCTAGGACTGCAGCTCGATGTAGGATTATGGTCATTCTTGATCAGTTGTGTCTTTCTAAGAAAATAAAACTGCATAAAATAGCTAAAATGCAAAGTAGCTCTTCATTGCATAGTGACCAATTAGAACATAGTTTATTGCCCACCAGAGATTTGAAAAGACAAATGTTCCAATAAAAAGATTCTTGATCAACAAAATGTGAAAGGACTTAGCAATTTTAGTTCACTAGGATTTGGCTAATGTAACTGTCCTCTTTTCAGAGCCAGGTGTAAATCCTTTACATCAATGTACAGGCTTCAGTTTCTGTTGCATGAAGACATCTCTTGGTTTGGTGGGGGGGCAGAGCGTTGCCCTGCAAGAGGAGTATGGGTCTTCCTGTGCTGAGCTGTGCCTGGCTGTGGTGAGGGAAGAAGAGCACTTTAATGAGCCTGGAGGAAGGGCAGCAGCACAGATGCTTTGCAGTTGCATCACTGCTTTGATCATAAAACCATAGAGAAGAAAATAAGAGAAGTAAGTGAAGGTTTGGACACCATAGTTACTACTGGTTTGACTAACTGCCATGACTTGGTTCCATTATCAGACTTTTGCACTGGTTTGTTTATTTGTTTCTTTTTCCCCAAGGCAGAAATGTCTTCTACTGAATTTATTTGCAACGTTTTGTTTTGGAATGGTAAAACTGATCTCATTTATGATCTTTATCTTGGCCACCAGTCATGTCAGAGCCCAGCCCAGCTCTTTAAAACAAATTCAGCATGGCTTGCTCTATTGATTGCTGCAAGAGTTCCATCCTTCTCTCATTCAAGTATATTTTGCAATTTAAAGATAAAACTTTGGAAAAGTAGGTTTAGTTACTAAAAAATAATAATTTTCCCGTTGTTTTTTTTTTAACACACTAAAAATTCTGAATGTATATTCTAAAATAACGTGCTTGACAGTGATGAGGAATAGGAATCCAAGAGTGTGGGAGCTCCTTTTGTTTCCTACCCACTCCCCCAGCACCAGAGTGACACAAATTCATTTATGCGCACGCACATTTACACACAAATAAATGGATGAATAGATAGTGTAGATGGAATGAAAGAACCCTGCTATTTCAGATTGAAGTGCCTGCCACTGACATTAATTTAGATGTAGTATTAGGGAGCCTCTTAAAGGTCAGGTTTCCCCTGGAGCGTTAGTTTACCCTGGACGTTTTTACAGATGATGTGCTAAAGATGTAATGCATCTAATAACTACATCTTGGCTTCATCTACTTGATTCATCAAATACCTTCCTGCTCAATACTGAGTTTTCAATGACATGTTATATGTGAAATATTAGAAGACATGTTAATATTGTGTCAATTACAACAGAATATTTTGTTTGGAGGTATGTAAAAAGAGGAGAGGGAGAGCACAGCTCATTTATTGCATGATGCTAGTGCTGAAAGTACGTTGTTCGATTAAGGGAAGATGGTTATGAATGGCAGCTGCCCTTTCCTGAGGAGGTGGCAGGCTCAGATGCCTGCTGCTTAGTGCTTCTACTCTGTGAACGGCATGATTGCTACCCACGGAGGTGGGTTTATCACACTGTCTGTAAAACCCCCTGTGTACCCGCAGATAATATTTCCTGGATTCCTGCAAAGCGGTGGTTAGGTAAATACACCCAGTATTATATAAAAGTGTTATCACAAAGTTGGAGCCTAATTTTTGCAGTTACACTGTGATCTCCTGATAATACACACATTTGATCCATTTTAAGGGTCTTTTAACTTGACCGAGAAGATAGTAGTTGAGCAGAAATGAGACTGGGGCAGCCCTGAAGTTAATACTTTTGTCTTTCCTATTTGCTACCTGTACTTTTGCAGTGTAATGCTTGCATTGATCTGTGTGCCCTACTCTTGTCATTTGGAACATGTACAAAGTTGAGAAGAGCAAAATACGATTTTTAGAAACAAATGGCATTTGGAATTAGTTGGATTAGAGCGGCATGTGCCAAAGGGCAGGGCAGTGGTGCTGTTGCGGAGTCATGTATTCACCTCTCCGTCGCTGTGGTAAGTTGCCCGTCTCTAAAATGGCTTTTGAGAGCAGCTTGGGATTGAAAACAAACAAACAAACAGAAAATGTGCCCACCCAGCTTTGAAATCCTAATATGAGAATGAAACGCAGGTGTGAAATATTCCTACTTCACCACAAGAAATTGGTTTTTTTTCTGTGTAACAGAGCTGTGCTGTGAGTTTCTGCAATGCTGGCCAGGGTGTGAGGCTGCCGAGGTGCTAGAGCAGAGCTGGATGAGGAAGACTGCATTAGGAGCTGTTGGTGAATGGGCTCTCTGTTCTTCTGAATTGTGGGTCTGTTACTCAGTTAGGAACCCTATCCCTAAATGGGGCTGTCTTTTTTCTATGAAGCTCCCACTGGCCATCTGATTCTCCTTGCACCCAGGAGTGGTGGCATGATGTGGAATTACGGTCTTGTGCTCTGAAGAGTACCCATACCAGATGCATTTACTTTAGTTTGGCTTGAAGACTAGGCTGTGTGTTCTTTGTCCAAACTTTGTTCTTAAACTCAGAAGTAAAGCACAGCCTCGCCTTTGTGGGTTTTTTTTTTCTTTTTCCTAGAACTGCCTTTTGTATGTATTGGCAGGAAAATGGCATTGCTCTTAAGGATCTTAAAGTCAATTCTGCCTCTGCAGCTTGGGAGCTGCTGTTACATTAAAGAAAAAAAGCATTTAAATATTGAAACAGTTTCTAAAGCAAAGAGGTTTGAATTTATGATTGATTTCGAAGTGATCTGTGTTTAAACTTTGAATGGGAATAAAATAGTGTCTTGTTCAAATATTGAACTAGCTTTAAAGTTAAATGGCTCGAACACAGAACTCTCTCATGGGAAATGGTATTCTTGTTTCTGCCTTTAAGTTCTCTTGCACATTGTCCTGTATCTCCCTGTACTCATACTGCGGCGTTTGCCTGGGCTGCACTAAGAAGCGTTCTGGTATGATTTTAATAGTGGAATAAAAAAAAAAGCCACCTACAAAACACGCTGAAAAAAATAAACAGCAGCAGATATTTTTTCAGAATGCTGGAAATTCAGCAGGGTGACGTAAGCAAAGAGTCGGGATAGCTTTTAAAGCAGAAGGACAGAGAGAAAAAAGAATTAAGAAGCATGGACACAGAGATGTGGTCACTGAGGTATGGCATGATGAGAGAGGACTATGTAATTGGGGGAGATTAGTCTCAGGAGCTTGGCTGATAAACAGATGAACAAACCATTACCTATTATTGCTCACCAAACTCCTCTTAATTTTGGGGGGGACAGTTATTCCTTATTGACTGGCATGCTTCAGTAGTTATTATTTTGTGACTCATAGGAGAAGCCCGTGGTTGTATTTTATAACATGTGCTGTCAACTCCTTAATTTGGCTGTGTGTCTGGATGTATTTGGTTCTCTGGCTTGCCTTTCACATTTGGCCATATAATGCCTAATGAAAATCTTACATCAGGAGCACTGAGAGCTGCCTTCAAGGACTAGATAAATCGTGGCATGAGTAATGTATGTGCCGTTGTCTCACTGACCATAACATTAAGGTTCCTTGTATATTTTATAGCTAAAATGGCTTTTCAGTTTCCTAACACTTGAGGGCATAATTACTTCAACTGACTAATTGAGTTGATAGCCACTTTTGCATATGCTCAGAGCACGCTTTTCCTTAGTGTGGGGTCACACAATGGATCGATGTATCACTGGTACTGCTGTTAGCCTGACCCAGTCTGCTCGCAGTTTGTTGTCGTTTGAGAAGGAGGAGCTGGAGATGAACTGCCATTGCTGCTGTTTCCATTCCGACAGAACCCATGGAGCAAGAACCTGATTTATAATGGCTGGAGATTTTCTGTAGCTGAGAATTCTCAGTGGCAAAACCGGTGCATTATACGCATGTATTTGTATGGTTGCGAACAGGGGAGGTTGAAGGTAAACCATGTGTGCAGGTAATAGTGTGACAAATGACCTCAGTGTTGATCCAGGTTTCATGGACACACAATGGAACATGACTTTTTTTCTTCTTTTTTTTCTTTTTCTTATTTTTTTTTTTTATGCTGCTGTGAACTTAATCCCCTGAAAGAAAGCCTACATTTTTCAGTGAGTAAGATGTTCTTTTTTTGTTTGTTTGGTTGGTTGGTTTTTTTTGTGGGGCAACAAGGGGGACTGTAGTATTATACAAATAGCCCTTTCAATAATATGATTTCATAAATCAACTACAACAAGTCTTAAGGACTTAAAATGCATTATAAGAACAGTGCTCTTTTTTAATAGTACTGTTTTCACAAAACCACTAGAGAATCAGCAGAAGTTTTTCTGGTACTCAAAATGATGCAGATGTAACTGAGAAATGATGATAAATGTAGAAATGAGGATAACTGGTATATTCTAACAGGTAAATGAATTACAGTCAGTGGAGAATATCTAATCAAACACTACTGTTTGGGAGACCCTTACTCCCAAGTTTTAGTAAAGAAGAGATATGGATGCAGGCTTTCATAGTGAGAGTCATGTGCTGCGCAGTGACTTCAGTTGCTCCTCTCTATGGGTCAAGAGGCATTTCGTCTTGGCTGGCTGGGGTTTTAGGGGCAGGATGGGAAGAAAAAGAGTTTGGCCCCATAGGAAGGTTGGTAATTACTGCTATATGATAAACAGAAATTTTCTTCAGACTTCAATTTTCTGCATTAGAGCTGCATTTTCTCATGCTGTTGGTGTTGAATGGTACTTTTCTGAAGACAAAGCTTTCTATACAGTCATTAAAAGAGAAAAGGAAAAAAAACAACAGAAGACCAACAAATGGTTGGCTGAATAGCTAAATTCCTGTGTGGCTGGAAAAAATACTACAAATGGCTAAGAAGCTTAAATCAATTCTGAATTTTTACATTTTTCTTCTCTGTCTGATAAGACCTTTTAAAAAGAGATTTTGGTAGGAGGCAAGGGAAGAGAGAGATTAAACTCTGTCTTTTTGCTTGCTCACTGGTGAAGACTTGAAGTAAAAGAGGGGGCCTGTGACGACTGATAGACAATGTCAGGTGCAGAAATTTAGTTTTTGAGATCCTGCTTTTCCTACTGCAGATTGTATTTCCTCTAGTTCTTAGGTGTTCAGGACCTTGCCCAGCTCTCATCTTGGGTGTGTGACATTTATCTTTCCTTTGACTCCTTTTAGCATGAACTCTGGTACACTCAGTGTAGGCCTACCTGCAGCTCAAAAGTGAGGATTATGGCTTCTCCTCCTCTGGCAGTTGTATGAGATCAGCAGAGGCTTTGCCAGTGGAGGCTCTCTTGGGTAAGTGCCTCCACCTAGCTGTGAATGATGTGGAATGTCCTCGCATGTAGGAAAATGCTGGTGTTTGGCTCCTAAGCCCAGGAGTAGGACTGCATCCAGATGAGGTCAGAGATGAGTTGGCCTGCAAGGAACTTGGCACTGGCATTAGTGTCTTGATTTTTCCAGTAGGTTTGCATCACAAGAGTGCTTTTTCACTGGATTGGAGAATAGTAGTCAGTGGAACAAAAAATACTGTTCTTATTGCTATTTCATGTGCTTTTTCTTATTTTAATTGTGAAGGACCTTGGAAATACTCACCTTGAATATGTTCTGTAGACTCTGAAAGCGTCGCTGGGCTATAAACCACCTTTACTGTTCCTAGGCTTTGTTATCTGTTGTAGCTTCCATTGAATTCATTAAAATTTATCCCTTGCAGATTTGACCTTGAGCTGCATCCATGTTTGCACATCTGTATGTATATGCATGTGTATGTGCGTGTGAGCGCATGGACACAAGATAGTGTGTATGCACACACTTGTACGTATTTGGAAATAGAAATATAGTGAGAAAGACCCAGTGTCTGGAAGACTCAAATATATGAGGAGTAACATGAGACTCCCAAAAGATTCCCATTAGGGACATTCTACACAAAAAGTCAGCGCAGCAGTTTTTGAAAGAGTATCGGCTGTGCTGAGCATGCTCATGAAGCCCAGAGAGTGCTCCTGAGCCATGCACAGCCATGCCACATATGTCATTGGGTGTTTTTGGAGTCCTTTCCTGGCTGAGAATCAAATTTGGAAAAACAAATCCATTTGAGATAAAGATGGTGGAAAATTGCTTTAATGAAGTCTCAAAGAGGAAAGCAAAAACTTAGAACTATGATGACAAAAATGATGTATAGTTTATGCAACCTTAATTTCACCTTAGTTAAGCTTTTCTTTTTCTTTTTTTTTTCAGGGGACGGGGTATATAAAATAAAGTATTGTATGGATGAGTGTAATCCACTGAATGCTTTATGGACACACTCCTCCAGGGAGTGTTATAAGTTCACCACTGAGTGCTAGATTTTGCATTTGGGTCTCTGATTTAACTGCTAGAGGTGTAAAAACTGATGCATCAAGCCAACTCCCTACTGGTTACACATCTGAGACTCAAGTGCTTCATTTGTTACTTTTAAAGCTGTAGTAAATAATTTTAAATGCACGAGATCAGTTCATTGGGTTGTTTTTGGGTTTTTTTTTTTTTTCCTTTCTTTTGGAAGGATTATTGTTTCCAATAAATGATGACAAATCTAAACCAAATAAAACATTGTGATATCAGTAGAAATTATTATATTGGCTCCAAACCCATTTGTTTGAAACAGTAGCTGTAAGGGACTTGTATATTTTGGTAACTTTCCTGACTTTTGTTCTTCTATCTCTTTTTGGGGGTCAGCCATCACAAATGCAGAAGCTATGCAGATCTGGAGATACGGTGCTTTTTGTTGGATGAGGAGGATGGGTTAAATTAATAATCTAATATGTAGGCTGCTGGCAGCACCTTTGGTGCTTCAGCAGAATCACGGTGCAGCTGCAAAAGCAAAACAAATTGTAGCGTTTGAGGCCAGTGATAGTGATTGGTGTTAGCTATTATTATTGACAGAAGTATTGTTTTTTTTTTTTGCTGTGTCCTACAGCATGGCTCATGCTTCATTAGAAGACCGTACATCCTAGACCTAGGAAGCATGTAGTGTAAGTGATAAGCCTGATGCACAGGTGAGAGGAGAACATGGTGCCAGAGAAAGAACTTTGGCAAAGAGAAGGTAGTTAAGGAGTATGTATACAGAATAAATGTATTTATTTACTTCATGTATTTACGTGTCTTAAAATAATGCTTTATTTTAAGATGTTTGAGGGCAGGCGTGTGAGGGAGTGCATGTGTCTTTGGAGGCAGCACTGCAGGTTGGATGTGCAGAGACCTCCTGTATGCGTTCTAGTAGTCTGAGAGTATGTGATAACACAGATTGAAGTGAAGTCAGATTTGTGGGGGAATAAGGCTTATGATGTTTACTGTCATCACCTGGGTGGAGGAAAAGGAAGCAATGCACAAAGTGAAAAAAATCTCTCTGTTTGACAGGAGCTTGGGTTAGAGATGCATGAAGGTAGGTCAGCGCAGTGCTGGAAGCTTGTGCTTCATGGAGCATCCCTGCTCTTACAGGACACTGAAATCTAATGAACTTCTCAGCACCCACTGTGGAACAATTTTCCTCCCTCCAGTCCCATGGGACAGCTACTGCAGCACTTCACTCTTTGGAGTGTTAGAGATGTGCCTGTAAATTCCAGTCTAAATGAATTTGTGGCCAATTCTCAATCATCTGTTCTTATGCCAAAATTGTCTTTCAACTCAAATGATTTCTCTGCTTCTGCGTTGCTTATTTCTTCTTCGGTCCCCTTACAATTACACAGAAATTACATTCCTTCAAAATAGGTTACAAAACCATGTATAATATTTGGGCCAGACTGACAGCTTAGTAGCTCACTTGTAGGTTCCTCCCCCATTCTTAAATACAGTCATCATGTTTGCTGCTTCTGTAGTCATTCATGGAATCTCTGTCTGAAGAGATTTATTAAAACTACGTTTCCAGAAAGTTGAAGTAAGTGCGAATCTTGTAGTCTCTCAGTTCTACATGTATATACAATTTGAATTTTAGACCACTATGCTTTGTTCAACTTGCATCCTTCCTCTGGAAACACGGAGAAGATCTTAGAAAATGTGCATTCGGGGCCATAGTTTTTCTCAAGTTGTTTGGTGACGGATGACATTCAGTGTTACGGCTTAGCTTGAAAAGAAGGAGCGTTTCTCAGCTTCACGTAGGGATGCTCTTCTGAACTTTGGAGAAGGTAAGGAACTGAAAGAAGGCAGGGGAAATCTTTGGAGCAGAAGCAAACATCAAGGGAAATAACGCCAAGAAAGTTGAAGAAAACAATCATTACATATTATGATTTTCTGAAACATTTTTAATTCCCGAAACTGCAAGTAGTGATAAGAAAATTCCCTCTCGTCTTCTACTGACAAAAAGCCAGAATTATAACTCTGAACATTTATACGTAAATTGAACTGCAGGTGCACTTTTGCAAGGGGAAAAGAAAACAAACAGAAAATTCTGTGGAGACAACACAAAACTGATATATTTTCCTGCAGTAGTGTGGGATAACTCCTCAGGTCATCTTTTCATCTCAACGATGGTTATTCAGTTTTCCCAAGCGAAGAACACTTTGATTCTGCTGGCCATGTGTCGCATGCAAAACAATTGATTAGGATATAGTTTCCAATTTATTATTTTTTTTCCCTGCAGCGAGAGTATTTTTTCTCCCAATGCCCTGGAAGATTACTGAATAGAGGTATTATTGCAGTCAGTGTGTCATTTTACTGTACTTCAGTTCATTTAGTCCCAGGTGTACTACGTGTGTGTTCAGTCTAAGGGAGGGCATGGGAGCCTTGCCAAGCCCTTCAGTTATTCTTGGCTCCTAGCCTAAGCACTACATTTTTCTAACTTATGAAATGAATTTCAACTTGTAACCTGTGGCACTTTCAAGGTCATGATTGGAAGGTGTCAGGTGTGCTTTAAGAATACCTCGGCAAGGAAAGGATCTATTTTAAAAGTTTCTTCTTTTCTCTTCTTCTTTTTTTTTTTTCTTAAATAATTGCTGGCTAACAAATAGCCCAGAAAGCAAACTAGCCTGAACTCTTCAACACCTCTCCAAATTCAACAAAACTGACATTTATAGCTTTATTGTAGCAGAGACATGGCATTTGGATTCAGATTGTTTGGACTGCAGAGTGTCAGTATAAATAGCTATGATTGACTTTTGTATGGAGCACATCTGGAAGCAATTTATGGCATTCCAGCTAGATTAAAGCATGTTTTAAAGGCATTTCACCAGTCTTTTTTTCCTCTTTTTTTTTTTTTTTTTTTTTTTTTCTGGCTATGGTGAATAAAGTTTCAAAGACGATTTAGCTGCTGTTTCTGTTAATGTGGACCATAGTGAAGTCAAGTCAAGGGCAGCTGGGGAAAATGGCACTTTTGTTTGTTTTTGTTTGTTTTGCTTTGTTTCCCAGAATAGAAAAGCACTGAAGTGAGTGTTACTGGAACTGCATTCTCCTTTGGAAGGTAAGATGAGGCATTTGACACCAGGCAGCTTGCACACTGAAAGCCAGTGAATGAAACAGTTAAGGCACTGGAAGTACTGACTTAGGAGAACAAACGTGAAAGGCTTAAATATTTGCTTACGGTGACTGAAATGATGGGACAAAAGAACCAGCTAGCTATTTCTGAAGCATGTAGATGCCAAAAAAAGAGGAGAGAAAACTCATTTAGCATTGACCCATTGAGGCAGAATTGGGATAATCTGAGCAAAGTGAACATACGGAACGTGAAGCTGGATGGGAGAAGTTCACCTAAAAAGGCTATTGCACTGTGACACAGAGGTGAACCCAGTGCTGAGTGAGCTTGTGCTGCGAGGTGTACCTGTGTTAGCTGCATTTCTAACTCTGTCTCAGCAGTAGACCTGCTTGCTCACTAGAGCTCTCCTGGTTGAGGTCATGATGAATTGGGTTAAATGTTGGAGTTGTGCGGTGTCTCAAACTGCTGCTGTCACAGGGCTGGCCGTTGTTAGGACATGTTGTTGGGAAAAGTATATAGAGAAGCAGCAGAAGGCTGAAAACCATGCTACTGATGGCTGCCACCACAGAGCATTGATTCCAGTTGGTGAAGTGGGCTCCCTGTGCCTTTATACTTTAGGAGTTCTCCTCTGTGCTGTAAGGGATGAGTGAATGCTGTTCATTTGTTTTTATTTTTATTAACAGAATGGGACCAACTGTTCCATTTCATTACTTGGTGTTTTTTGTGTTTTGTTTTTGTTTGTTTGTTTGTTTTTTGGTATTTTTTCATCAGAGCAATACTAATATCAGATGTATTGTCTGAATGTATGCCTGTATGGTAGTCAGAGATGTGGCTTCAGCACAAGTACATAAAGCATGTGTAGCCTGTGTGTTTTAGCCTGAGAAACTGCGAGAGTGGAATGGCACGGACTTGAGCATGGATCATCTGTCTGCAGGAAAACCAATGCCTGTTCTGCTCCACTGTCATTGCTATCAGCACCTGAACTGGCTCACCTAAGCCTGATCTGGAAGCATGTCTCACGTCTGGTTGCTTTCCAGATATTCCGTATGTAATAGTTCCTTAGACCACATTTCTTTGCTCTTGCAGGTGAAGGGGACAGTACATGCTGTCTGAATCAATCCCTCATATCTTTGACCACTGCTATGAAAGTAGGAACCACTTTGAGTCCAGCTTGAAAGAAGTATGTAGGATGATAAAAAGGGGAAACAAGAAAATCGGCTCTGAAACCACTGGTAGATTGAATAAAGTTTTAGATGAATCTAGGGCAAGAGCATGAAGGTGCATGATGTGTTGGTAGGAGCTGTCTGGCATGAGGATAAATCAAGAAAAGAGAAGAATTGTAGAAGTCACAGAGGTGGGATATTACTTTGGCAGCCAACTCGGTGACAAAAGTGCTTGGTAGATAATTTTTTTTTAAATGCTGTAACTTAATTTTTTACTACACTTTTGGCCTACCTTATGGCAAATGCAGGGCTATACATATTATGACAAATTTTATTTTATTTTACTTTATTTCATTCTAGTCTTAATAAATCCCACTTCTAATTAGACCATATGAGTCTTGAACTGCCCTCTAGGAATTTTATGCAGACGACAGGGGAAAGGTTAAACAATACTCAGCCTTCAAGACGTGGCAATGAAAATGAGCTCCTGGAGCTTAACCCACTTGGATTATTTCCCAGCCAAGACAGGACACAGACAAAATGCAGAAAAGGATTCCGGTGCTGCAGGAGGGTCGGCAGTCGGGCAGGTGTGTGGTTCTGGTAGGACTGAGCCTAAGTTCATTGAAATATTGCATATATGTAAAGAGCATGTGTTAGTGTTTTCGGTATGTACTGAGAAAAGCAGGCTTTGGAAAAAAATTGTATTTTGAAATACATCTTCTAAGAATCCATCTGTTTTTGAAGACACAAAGCAGGTGGACTTTCTTTCCGCTCTGGTTTTGTTGTTAGGCAAAGAGTTTCTGTGCCATTTTGAGCGTTACTTTGGCTCGCTTTTATGTTTAGGACCAGAAGCCCAAACTGCCTGAGATTTTGCATCTGAATAATTTGCTGTGAAGTTCTGTGCTGTGACAGTGTGCCTTGCGCTTCAGAATCTGAACTTTATTTGTTAAAGTAAATGTCTTTCTGGCTCACTTACTTGCGAAGACGAACACAATGCTTGAAGCCAGAGGTGCTAAACTAACGAGCCGTGTTCCTGGCTTTTCACACAGCCCGGAGCGTCTGGCTTCAGCTGCTCCATCCCTGTTCACGTGGAAGCTCTCGGTTGGTGATGCTGATGGTTCTGCTGCTAGTTGCACGTAGTTAGTGGAAACATCATCAGTATTAAGGGCTTTCCTCAGGCACACAAAATGGTGGTTTTTCTGGTGCTCCTCTTGGAGGTGTGTTGCAGAGGGAAAGTACACGTTATTTTTAGTCTGAGGGCATGCATGTAACCTGGCATACTTGATGGCCCCAGTGTGCTGATGGTGGGGCTGGGGATTGGGCTGGAGCCATGGTTCCCAGAGCTGCGCACAAAACTTACTTTCTTCCCAGGTTCCCAGAGGTGAGCTGTTGCAGTCAGCCTGATGTGCCTCTCGCACTGCCACATTTGATGTCTAGTTACTGGTGATAACAACCTATTCCTGTAGATACTTTGCTTGGTCACTCCTGACAGCTTGCAGACCCGTCCGGCTGCATGAAGTTTTCATCGCTGTATTTTCCAAAGTGCCTGCAAAGATTGGGTTTTATGTAGAGATGTTGGCATCTAACCTCCTTCAGCACACTGAAGCTTCTGCAAACCTGCCTTTTGGCAGCTCTTCCTTCTACTGACTTCAAGGTTTGAAGTGAAACAAGCTCTGCCCCCCATGGCGGTCTGTGCCGCTACAGATCCTATACAAATCCCACCACTGTGGTGGGAGACAAGTTAACAAAGAGCCAGAAACATTTAAATAATGTTTTCCTCCTCTTCCCAGCCATGCTGCTTTCACCCACAGCCCTTCCAGGCGGCCTGCAGGGATGAGCCACACAGCTAGAGCTGTATTCGGGCCCAGGCCCCGACAGAAAACACACAGAAAATGACTGTAATTGGTTTATGCTGCTTGATTAATTTATTACTTATTTCCTGACAAGTTCATTGAAATGTAATTTTCTGAGTGGTGATAATATCCACAGAGTAAAATATGGAGGATGGACAAGTTCAGAATACTAAATCACGAGCGGTATTGTTGCAGTGAGACTTTGTTAGGCTTTTCATTAGAGATTGCATTCTGTTATTATATGGCATCATTAGTTATGCTGATTGAGGCAGGGAAACTTTAATGACTGCTGCGTTAGGCCTTGGAAACATATTTTAACTTAGTGATGTAGAGTACAGAAAGTAATTGCTGGAGCTGTATTAGCAGGATTGATAGAGGCACCTTCGGCTCTATTACTCTTGTATGTGGAGAGCCTGGAGATTGTTCTTGTTATGGGCTGTAGCTGACTTTCCTGGTGTTTTTGTTTCTGAAGGTTTAGAGCGTACACTTTTGATCCTTCCTGATAGCTTTCTTCTTTTAATGCTCAATTCACACGGTACCTTGCGAGCGCACAGTGCCATTACTAGCTGTCCTGGAACATTCACAAGCTGTCATTGTGTAATGTAATTATTTAGCAGTCTCATAAAATGTGTATCTGGTCATCTCTTATCAGGCTCCTTTAAACAAAGATATTTAAAATTGACATTCTTCCGCAAGCGTCCAATTTACAAATAGCAATAAACAGCCCAGGCAGTGTGCCAGAGACACCTCGGAGGCTGGAACCTGACGCTGTGTGGAGTGGATGAGGACTGTGACAATTCCATGCCTTTTTAATAATTAAAACGCTGAATTGCTCTTGTACCCGATCCAAACCAGCGTCGTTGGTGAGTAGGAGTTTTGTCACTGACTCTGATCTTTAAATCAGACTCCTTAGGACTGCAGAGCCAACCGAGGCCTGGTGTCAGCGCGCCACCAGCATCCTGCTTGTGTTTTCTTCATAGTAATTTTCTTTGGGATTGAAATTGATGTGCCGAATATCTGTTATCTTATGCATGCCTAAGTCAACAGGAAGTATTATTTAGTGTGTATTACTGGAACAGCAACATTTATAAATGTAAATTTTGTCTGTTCACCGGTAGAAAGTGTAATGCAAATTAGAAGCAACATTTTATAAGGAAATAGTTGACAAGAGGTATGGAAATTCGCTTAATAACAGACAGGTTGTTTTTTTTTTTCAGTATTTCAAAGAGACTGTTTATAATGTCAGCCAAAAAGCGGGAGGCAATAGACTTAGAGCAGAAAGCAGTATAAATTACAGCGACGATGATGATTACCCATTTCACTGACAGGCGTGGGTAATGTTTTATTTGTGTTTGAACTGAAGGAGTTTGATGGTGTATTTTAGAAATAGATAATGAAGAATTAATTGTTTCTTTATTAATATTAGTGACGTTTAATGGTAATATATCCTCTCGCTCTTAGAATGGATGTGTGGGTGACATTGTTCAGAAGTGCTTTCCAATTATTTTAACAGAAACCATATGTACGGAGGGGAGGCGAAGTGCAGGATATCAAGTCTAGGTAATTGATGCTATGCAGACTTTATAGACTTTCTCATTTTGTTTTTAATTAAAGTTTCAGTGCAGTAGAATCCTTTAAAGTAAATTAAAATTAATCATTGGTAGGTAAAGCTGCTCTGTGGAGAACATAAAGCCGCCAAAACTGTTTTTCATATTGTGCATATATTGATCGACCAGTCAATAATAATTGATTTATATGTAAGCGTGCCATGAGAACTATTTGTGAAACTTAAAAAATGCTAGATGTGAATCCTATTAGGGCAACAGTTATTTTGTCATGGGTGTCAATCAATAAATACTTAAGTGGATTACAGATTTAAGATTATTGTCCCGGTTCAACTCTGTGATTGCATTTCAGAAACGCTGTTGTTATCTTTCAAAAGAAATTTTATGCCCTTTCCTTTTTGTTAATGTTTCACTGTTCCTTTCTGCAGTGATGAACGCTGAGATCATTGATGTTAAATGCCACGTGAAAATTAAGGTTAAAAATTTCTTTTCATACCCATGCATGAAACTTCTTGCCTTGTACATATTTATTTTTTGTTAAGGATCTTTATTTTCCTCCAGATGAGATTCCCTTTAAATGTAGTAGTGGAACAAGTTATCTTTCTGGTAATTCAGTGGTATGTGATAAAATACTGTGAATTGCTATGAAGGAAGAGTCTCAGATTTTATTTAGATAAAAATCCTAATGACGTTAGAAGATGAAATCCTGATACTGTTGAAATCATTGTAAAATATCCTGTTGAGTTCAATGGCATTAGCAGTTTCACCTTCGGAGTTTTGTTGAAAGTAAGGGTAACATATTAGGAATTAAGATAAGGCAATCAGGGCATTAAACTTCCTTAGAACCTTTTGTAAATCCAAACCATATTTCTTCAGCGTCGGTTCTCTGGATGCAAAATGAGCACGATAATTTCTTACATCATAGGAGAAAAGTTACGAATTAAAAGCTGACAGCTTTTTTTTCGGGGTCACGTGAGTTCAAAATCATGCGAGTCTGCAGGTGGAGTCAACAAATACCCGCCGTTGTGATACCAAGATGTTGTAGAAATTGCACGTGTCTTCTGCATAACTGCGTAGTTGTTGGAAAACAAGAAAAAAATAAAAGCAGCAGCTTTCTACCTAGGAAATTGTCATGATGTTCACTGAGTGACATAATTTAAGTATGTAGTGAGACATAGTAAATACTTGCTAGGTGACAGCACCTTCTGTGTATTTTTCACATTTGTTCTCTCTGCTGACAAGAAAGGTGAACAGATGATGAGCTAGTTCAAGTAGGTGCTAAACTTTAAGCCTATACCTAAGCTGTGCATTTGATGGCATATTTGCCTGATCCGAGAACCAGCGGCCCTGGTCAGCGAGCAGGAACTAATGAGAACCAAGCCACAAGAAGACACAAGAGGACAAGGGCTCGGCAGGCAACCCTTTTCCATAGGAGACCTAAGTTGTAAGGTGAAACAAAATTTCACTGTGCAAGCCTATGGTTTTTCTTTGTCATATTTATAAAGCTCTCCCCGGGAATAGTAAAATACCTCCTTTTTGTTCATGCACCTGTGAGAGGTTTAGCTCAGAATAGACAGCCTGAGCGCTGTGGGGGTTTCAGGTTTTGTGGTAATGAAAAACAGATAATCCGCCCAGTTTTGTAAAAACATGAAGGACATGCAGATGGCGTGTGAATGAGCGAGTTGGGCTGACGGCACTTTAAACGGCACAGAAAGAATAAAATAATCTTTTACTTTCTCTTGTCAACCATTTATTGGGCACTAAGAACAATTAAACACGGAAATAAAATCGATTGGCCTCTTAAGTAGTCGATGTGAACTTCTGTACTAAATTACCAAAGAATAAAAATATACTGTGTCATCAGTCTTTAAATACCTCCCTCATTAAAAGGTTGTGCACCAACCTCTGATCCCTAATCCTCTGGATTATTAGTATTACTTTCTTTTTTTTCTTTGTCTTTTCCATTTTTTATCGGACAGTGGAAGTCTGTTTCCACATCCATCAAATTAGTGCACGGTCTTAAGAAAACAAGCTAGATGACTCTCATAGTTCAAAGTGAAAAGGAACATGATTCTTTCTCTCTACATTGACTCCATGTCACATGCCTGGATGTTTAATATTTTAAGTGGTTTTATTTAAAGAGGAAGTTTTTCCACCCTGACTTTCTCAGTGTGTCCAGTGTCCATCAGAAGAAGGTTATGAAGCCAGGTTTGACCCCATTCCCCTGTCTCCAACAAGCTGGGGACAGAGGAGTTGGTTGCTTCACTGGTCACAGAGGGGAGTCCGGGAACTGGAGCAGACATCTTAGCAAGAGGTTTTCCATCCCGTGTGCATCTGCCACTGCGTGACCCAGCTACTTGGATCCTCAGTGAACTATGGGATGATGGGTCACAGCACTGCAAGGAGCAAATCTTCATCCTTAGTGAGATCTAGGTGACTTACAAGTATGCTGCTGCTGACTGGTTGAAGTCATGTTTTTCAAGCCAACAGCTCGCATCAGGTTTTTTTTTTTTTGCACTGAATGCAGCTGAGTGTTGCTTAAATATTTTGTAGCTTTCCATGTCTGTTTCTACCCAGTTATCCTATTTCAGCAGCAGCATCAGCAGAGTGAGCTGATCAATGTGTGCCTCTCACGCTGAGCCATGGCAGGGAGCTGCTCTGCAGAGGGGTTTGGGAGAGATCACTGTCTCCTCCAAAAAACCACCTTTCTTTGTGCAGCCATCTAAGTAGCAAGGGGAATCTTCCGTAGTACAGGAAACCCATTTTTTGCCATAGTGAACAGTAGAGGAGAGCAGAGAGTGCACCTTTGGGGTAGGCATGGCAGAAGGTAAATCCACTGTTGTATTTCTGGCTTCTAGAAAGGAGATGCTGGTGATGGTATTCTTTTTAGACACGTGTGCTGTCCGTATGCATGTCTGTGTGTCTTTGGGCTGTGTGTAGCAGGTTTGAGCTATAGCCCTAAGTTTGGTATGAAATTATCCTTGAGTTTTTCTGGAGATCTGGGATTCATGACCCTTCTGCTGTCTGCCTTGGTACCCCAACCGTTTTTCTGCCCATCACTTATTTCTCTTTCCACCTGTGAACATTCTTCACTCCAATAGGTATTTAGTTGGCAGCCATGAACCAAGGTCCTGCTATGTAAGTGTCTTTTCAGTGACTGTAGTGGGCTTTGTGATGGGCTGGTGCTGAGGTGCTCTGCAGTAATTGCTCAGAATTCATCAGTCCATCTGGTATTTATTGTGGTGTCCTTAACAATGCTGATCTCATGTCATATTTATGTGACTGTTCATACAAACTTCTCTATAGGCTTTTCATTGTAATTTGTAATTGTTTAACAGGAGCATTGCCCCCAAACCATTTTGCTCAGAGGGAAATCTGGAATTGTCTCACCAGCGTTTTAAGCATAGCAGGTTTGTCTGTCGGGAAAATTCTTCGCTGAAGCGCTGACCTTGATGTGAGAAGCAGATGTCATAACTGGAAATCAGACTATGAAGGAAAAGAAGTTTGGGTCTGGCATCTAAGAAGAGAAAAAGTAGGAGACAAACTATTTAAAAGTTCTTATAGAGATGCTAGTGAAATAGTTATAAATCTATATAATTCACTTTTAAAAGATATCTCACTTACTTATCATTTCATCATCCAAGTTCTGACTTATAATGTAAGACATTGCCTTTCTTTCCTACCTTGTGGTATTTCCGTAGGTCGGTGACTCGCTGGTAAGTAATATTTCAGAAATCTTGCAGGCTAAGAGGCTAAGCAGTTGTAATGCCTGTCACAACTTCCCCTTCGATTTTACTTTCCTTTTAATGACAATAAATCGTTTCAATTTTGCTTATGAGAGATTTAGATGAAATATTCTAAGAATTCTCTAATAATACACATAGTAATGTTTTCATGTTATTTTCTAGACCGTTTTTAAACACATGTGAGGCACTCTTGGAAATTCAAAACTGACCCTCGTCCTGTTGCTCGTACTTTTAGATATTGATATGGAAACTTGTAATTCATCCATTGCATTACCCAAGTATCATTCCTCTAAGTCTTCTGGGCTGTATATTGCTTATTTCAGTTTTTCTTTTAACTCAGGTTTGGTAACACAGTCTGTGGACTGCATGCAGTGACTGGATAAAGCTTGGTGCTGGAGTAACCAGAGAGAAAATTCCAGCTGACTTGAGCTGAATCAGGACGCTTCCCTCTCTCCTTGTCCCTCATACAGTCGAGTCTTAAATAGGGCCTGACACTAAGTCTCTTAAAGTCAATTCAGAGGCTGACATTGACTTGAGTATACTTCCCATCAGACCAATAATGGACTGTTTGTTTTAGGCACTTTCTCTCCTTCGTGCAGGCATCACTATAAATGGATTTTTTTCTATAAATAGAAGTATTACCTGCCTGATATGCTTTTCCGTTGTAGTTTGACAGCCTTGTGGTATAGAACAACTCAGAGCCCAGCGGTTTCTATTGTGTGATGTCTATTTTTCTTCATTTTCTACTGTCTGAAGCACTCTAGTGTCCTTTCTGTTATGTTGCTCGTGCTTTAATTCTCTCCAAAATAATCATAGGAAACAAAAGGTGTGCTTAAAGAGGAGAGTTACTTCAGATTTGGGTGTTTCTTCTCTGAAACTATGTTAGGATCTTATTTGAAAGTCTTCCAGTGGCAAACATTTTTCTGCTTTGCTGTTGTTTTGTTCCATGTCTGATTTCTTCTCACTGCCTCTTTGCTCGGGGATGCCTTTTTTTCCCAGGGCTGTTCTGCTCATGGAGACTTCCATCACTCCACGTTCCACTACAGAAGTTTCTTCCATCCATCGCTGGTCTCCAGTAGGGTGACCCAGAGGTCCAGACTCCTGTTGTGGGTGTGTTGTACCCTCCCAACCAAATCTTTTCTTTCTCTCTTGCTTGGTGATAACAAAGAGAAGTGGTAAAATTGCAGTTGTGTGTTAAGATCTTGGAGTGCAGTATACCATCGGCTACATAAATCATACATATTTGATAATAAACTTCTTTTTTCCTGAACTTTGAGATAGAGCACAGAGGCTAAGGTAGGTTTTGGACATAATTAATCATAACTTTACCTTGTTTGCTGTAGGTGGGCTGTTATGCTGTCTGAAAGCCTTGTCTTCATCTCTGGCTCTAAGGACTTCCCACACCATGGGCCTGAGCTGAGTTGCTCTATGGTGTGTATGAGCAGGTTTGCTTGCAAATCTGCAAATACCTCTATTTCTTCTGGTTCAGTCACACTGTAGACAAGGGCTGTTACTGAAAATCACATCAGTTTTTCCCCAGGCAAGTTACTTAAGCTGCTTTTGGTGTGCAATTAAACACTGCTAAAATCAAGTGATGTGATATTTATATTATGCTGCTCTTGTGCTGCTACTAACTATAAATCATGTTAAACATGTTTTACAAAAGAAAATTATCTAAAAGAGCATTTCTAGAGCTGCTAAGTAATGCCAGAATTTGTGTTTGTAATGAAGATGAATAGCTCCGTGCTGATTAAAACACTGAATGTACATGTTAGCAAGGGCTGAGACATCGCAGCTCAAGCCTCTCGGTGGCACAATTCAGTATTTAGTATTCTCCCATGCATGTGGCAGGACTGTGAAAGTCACTTTTCCCAAAAGCCCAACAAATATTTGCAGCCACCGCTGGTGTTATTGGAGTTGACTGGAAGTAGAAACCTTTCAAATACTAAATATTTTAGATGTTTTTAATTTGTCCCCATTTCTTAGAAAGGCTGGGGAAGCTGACAAATGATGCAGACGTGTTAACGCTTCATTCAGAGTCCAGGAAAAACCCAGTACAAGTTGTAAGCTGGCTTTCACGTACTCACTTGCAGGAGAGGCTGTTCCCTGCATTAGCAGTCCTTAGCTCAACTCCCCTGGCTCCTGCCTCAGCAGTAAGTCATTGCTGTGATGATGTGCCTCAGTGATTTTACTGTCTATGAAATAGAGACCATCTTCATATGAACCTCTAGGGGTTCTTTGTAATAATATTGTATTTTTTAAAAATGGCAGTACCACTCTACATAATCTCCACTAATCGGTACATAAACCCTGTTTGGCAGTTTAAACTGTATGCACAAAATATGAGATTTGGCTCTGCTTATTCCAATAGTTAAAAGCTTTACTGTGGTGCAAAATGCTTACTTAATTGTTTTTAAGCGCAGCGCATAGGCTTGCCTCTTTGTATGCCAGATACATGGTGTCGTGTCGTGGCATCTCTGAGCAAGCAAAACCTTGGCTAAGTGAAAGGATTACTTTCTGAAATAAAGCCTTGTTCCAGAGAGTTTGCATAAACTAATCTCCTCTGTCCTTTGGAGTTGATCGAATACAAATTCTGTATCCATTATTCTAGCATTTTCACCAAATAATCTTGTGTCTGGAGCCAGTTGTTATCTATTATTAATATAGCCTTGATGGATGGGTTTATTTTCTACCTACGTATGTCAAAAATGTATTGTTTAAAGCAAGTTACCCTGCTCCCTCTTTCCCCATAAACAAAAGCACTTTCATTAATCTGCTTTTAGAAGCCTGAAATGAGAAGTTTCTCTTCCTGTGACCAAGTAATTATAGGTGAACTGTGGATTAAATAACCCGCTGGAAAACTTCCTTTCCTTCGTAGCATGGCTGAGAAGGACTTTGAGAAAGAGCCTTGTGTATTCAAGCCTTTGTGCTGTGGGAAAATGCAAAAAAGCCAGAGGGAGGTTGTAAAAAGAAGTTATTCTTCACTGCTTGGCCATTTTTGCCCTCCATGTTGTTGTTGGCATTCGTAGTGGATGAGGGAGTTGCATGGTGCCACTGCTATGTACAGCAGTTCTTCTAGCTTTGGGATTTTAGATCCACGTTTCAAATATCTTTTAAGTAAAATACAACATTAAAAACATCAGCTTCTTTACTATGAGAGAGAGAAAAGTAGCCCTCCAAAGTTTCCACCGTTGTCCTTCAGAAATAAGGATTACCAGAAGCTTTGTTTGTTTCTTTCTTTTTTTACTGGAAGGTGTACAGAAGTTTTTTGTGGTGGTGGTTTTTTCCCCGCCGAGGCAGGGTTATGTAAAGGCCTGCCAGCCACCTCCCAAGAGGCCAGCTGCCCCCACTTATTGGTGATGCTGTACCTTACCCAGGCACTATTCATGTTATAAACACTTACTTTTATTAGTGTGCTCTCATCATGCTGTCATGTCTGATGCATCTTAGGGCTTGCTCGGTCCCAGGTGACCCCAATGGTGTCAAACCTGATGTGGCTCAAGGTGGAGCTGTGTTCCTTCCTGCTCAAGAAGTAGGTACCATTACAGTAAATGTAAGTTGTCCATGGCCGCTTTAATGTGGCCTTAATGCTAATTTGATACAGAACCTCAGAATTGCTACCAGAAAACCAGCTCAGATGTTAGGCTTGAACTTGTATTGAAATAAACATGATCATGGCTATTGTGAGATCACAGTCCACCAACCTAACTCCATAGGAAAGCACCTGAATAACTACTACAGGGAGTAATGGAAAAGGTCTGTCACCAGCCACTTCAGTGTTTCTGTTCCAGAAAGAACCATTGGTTTTATTCCCGATTGAAGAAGATGCTGTTCCCACAGGGGAAACTAACTTAAAATGTAAGACACATGACTGTGGTGTGATGCTACAGTGTTCTGGGGAGAGATATGTATCACCTCATGTGAAGATGTTAGCACTGACTCCTGAACTGAAGAGGTTTCAGTCCACTTTCTTAAGCAGGAGCCTGCAGGAGGTAACTCAGAGCACCGAAACGTAGGCAGTAGTGGGACTTTTCACCCAGAGTGCTCAGGACAGCTTTCTGAAAGCACACACCTCTTTCCACCCGGTAGGTAGAGAGGCAGTGTTCTCAACTGTGACACTGATGTGATATAGATGTTATCATCACTTCTTAATGACTGCAGAGTGAGACCCCTGTGCAGGTTTTGGCACCCCAGGTTTGGTTCTGACAATTGACCGAGATGTGGTAAATTGTGCTTTGATATCACTCAGAGCAAATCTGCTTTTCGCTCTTTGGACATCTCCCATAGATGGCCGCCTTCCTGATAATGACTGTGTGTTTTGCTCCTTGGTTTGTGGTATGCTGTTAATGTGCACAGCTGCAGCTTTTGTAGATGGTCCTTTCTGTATCAAATCTTGTAATTTTCCACGATGAAGATTCTGTTTTTATTAAAGAAATTGCTCATTAACATGTGGTCTGGCTGGCAAATAGCAAATCTTCCGAGAGAAAACAAAAAATGTTTTGGTGTCCTTCCCCCATCTGCCCCGGAGGAGCCAAATGTCTTTGGAGTAATTCCATAAATATGCTGCACATCTGTGAATTACCAGACTCTTAACAGTTACCTGTCCAGTACTGCATCATGCCAGTGATTCAGATGGGAGTGAGCAAGTATGTGTAAAAATAATTAATTGCTCTGTTGATTCCTCTTCTGAGTGATGAC
>PPHD01006407.1:0-24604 GCA_002909625.1 Bambusicola thoracicus
CGGGGATCGTTTTCTTGTTTGATGATAACTTTGAAGAACTTGAACAGAGAAATTAGTACTTGTGGATTTATTTTTCTATCAAGTATTATTTTGCCACGTTTCAAGCAGTAGGAAATTCACTCAGTTGGACAAAATCCCTCATGATGCTGATAATGGATCAAATCTGTAGCTGGTGCACACTTCCATGGTTGTTCAAATTTCAGTTAACTGCTTTATTGTCAGATAGGCTGTGTTAAGGCTGCTGATTTACTTGTTCTGTGTTTTTCAGCTACTTTACCTCTGAGGCCTTGTTCTGCGCTTCAGTGTCTGAATGTTTTCTTACCTTAGAAAAGTGTAAAGTACTTGCATGTCTTTCAACTGTATCCTCAGCAGAACAGAAGCAGGGAAATCAATAGGGAGTCATTCTGTCCAACATTTCAAGAAGCAATATTGAACAACTTATCTTCTTCCTTTGTCCAGTGATATAGGAGTGTTATAAAAAATACCAGTAATACACTTGTACGTTCAAAAATTAAGGGTTTTTTCCACAACAAGGTTGTGATATACTTGGAACAAATTCTGCTTTGCTAACATATGTGTGAATCTACCAAAAAACAAATTATTTGCTTTATGTTGTTTGTTTTCATGTACACATTGTCTTGACAGCAGCTAACCCATTGTCAAGTACAAGTTTTCCCTTTGGAACATGAACCTGTATGTTTTCTGCTCCGCTATTTGCTGAATTCAAAAACTTGCCATAAAATGGCTAAGATAAAATAGCTTAAAACGTCTGTTCTGTAATAACATGTTGCATTTTCTTAGGGTTAGATTCTTCCACTCTCACTTTGAAATGAATTTTTAGAAGTTTTTTGAAAAGTTCTCTGCATGATCTGAGGCTCAGCCTGATTCCCAGCCTTCCTTTGAATATGAAGCAAGAATAGAACTGATGTCAGTGGCAGTGTCTTGTCACTGCATTCTTTATCTTAATGATGTGAACAGCTGTTGAAGCTATTTTTGTTATCTTTCTTTCCCCTCCCTAAAAAAATTACTAGCTGAGAATATCAACAATTACTAGATCAGACTGTTGAGGTGGTACTCATGTAGTGCTCCCTAGAGAGGTAATATCAGTTGTCTAATACTTAAGTAGTATTATTCAAGTATTTGAAATGGTACTAATAGCATTAACGTGTTTAGTAATGAATGGCTGTGAGTTTTGTGAACAGAGTTTTGAATGATTATGGGAGTTGATCCCTTTTTAGTAACTGTAGTAATAAAAAACTTAAAAAAACAACCCTTCCTTATCATCAAGTTTAACCATATGACTTTTTTTTCGGTACTAAAAACTTCTGTAAATAAGGGTATGGTTTTAAATGGACACTTCTGTATGAAATTGGAATATTTAAAATACAGATTATCAAGGAAAATCTCCTAAAGTAAGTATAAATTGATAAGCACAAATAAAGGTTGAAATTAAACATTTTGCTGTTTCTAGGATGTAGATAAATATTAGGTGCTTTGTTATATTTTCAGTTGTTTGGTTTCTGAAATTAATTCTTCAAATACACTGTCCTCACTATTCTCCATAATCGTTCATGCCTCTGCCTTTCTTGACAAATAGGTGTTTTAAGCTATATACATTGAACAGAATAAATACCGCTGTTGTGACAAACCATGATGAATGTGCATCTAAGGAGAAGCGTGGAAAATTTCACTGCTATTTATATTTGCCTTGATGTACTGATTTTCTTTTGTCATGTATTTAGCATGCTTTGGCTCCATTTGTATTCTTAGCATTTTATTTTTTGATAGCGTAAACTACTTTTTTTTTCTAAAAGAAGGGGGAAAGTGCTCTAAGAAAACATGTTGCCTATTTCCAAAACACTGTGAAAACTTGTCAATTTGTAGCAATTCCTGAAACAGTTTAGCGAACAGATCACAAACTAACTCAGTTTTTGCTTTACTTTATCTCATCTGTCTGTAGTCCTCATGATTCAAGAAGTTACCTCATAGTAATGAAACATGAAGGTCAAGAATGAAGAACACTGCATGAATATCGTCATCCTTTCTGTATAATGAAAGCCATGAAGTGACTTATTTTAGAAGAGATCTTTCCTTGCCTTTGAGCTCTAAAGATGATGAGAGTTAGGAAAGCCTAGCTATCAGCCGAGTTCCTCTATGAGTCTTTTGCTTCTCTTATTCTGTAACTTTACCTTTTTTACTTCCTTATCTAGATAGAACCAATAAATATGTGGAAAATGAGTACACAGGAACTTACCTATTCAATCACGTATTTTCCTGGCTGAAAATAGCGGTGCCCAAACACCTTTACATGATCCTTGGCAGATTGTTTCATCGTTTCTCAGTTTACAGAAAATACTGTGACATTCAGAAAAATAAATTCTTCTCAAATATATAGTGATATAAAGCCAGCAGCCTCTTGCCAAATCCCTTTGTTTACTTAGAAGCTCAAGACGTTTCTAAAGTACTCCGGTATATATTAGGCCATCTGGTGATGTTTTGGTGCAGTGAATGGTCAGGCTCAAATCTACATTTGATGACTCATGTTTTAATGTCTGTTTCTCCTCTTTACTTAAATGACAAACAACTCATCTGGCTTGGAAGTTAATTTCACAACTATTACTATTATTGAACCTCTGTCTCTGCTTTGTGTTGGTTCATGGTAGCAGTAAGTTGGCAGTCTAAATTAAACTGCCTTGAAGGTTTGTTACCAGAGCTACAGAATTTGAAGAAATGACATCCAGCACAACAGGAGGTGCTGGAATTTTGTCCAAGGATGTAGGTAGGAAATTGATAAAAAGGATTTAAAAGTTGTAAAGAAGGACATGAGGCCAAATCCGACAGAAAATCTTATCGTGACCGATTCAGACAGTAATGAAATATGATTAGACTATATATGTGCTTTTTCATATTATGCAGAAGATTAGTATGTGTGATCAAGAAGATAGATCAGCTTAAAAAAAAAAAAAAAAAAAAGAAAGAAAGAAAAGCTTATGAAAATGAAGAGAAGTCTACTGGTAGCTTCGGTACGTAGAGAAGTCCAGCGAGTGTGTATATGTGGAATAAGAACACAGTAGAAGAAAGTGCATGATATACTGAGATGCACGTGAAAAATGCAATTTTTTTCCAGTATGGTGTCTATGTAAGAACAAATGCTATGTAGAAAGACATGAGGAAGACAGCTTGAAAGGAAGGCATATGAAGATGGATTTTACAGAGTGAAGTCTGACAAATTAGATCATCAGGCAAAATCAACCTTGTTTTTTTTCTTTTTTTTAAAGGAAATGCCAAACAAAAAATCAATACTATTTAATCTTTTTTGAAATAGGGAGGTATTGGAGCAAGCTAATCAATGATCTTATGAAAGATATGAAGAGAGACATAATCTCTGCCTTTAGCTTTATTCCCAGAAGTGAGGGAGATATTGAAAATAAATGCTGAGGAACCTGTCTGAAAAGAATAAGTTGCAAGATAGTACTTTTTTTATCTGATTGTTTCTTTTAAACAGTAAAGACTCTTAAAAGTAGTCTTCCCAGTTCTTACAGAACTTTTTAGTGGTGATCAACTCACTGGTTTCACATACTGTGAGTAATCATGTTTTTGTCAAATAATACCTTTTAACAGTGTATTCAGAGTTTTGTTTCTTTTAGGTGAAATGCTGTTTCTCCTGTACATGGATACTGATTTCTCACTGTAATTGTCTCAGTCAAAAAGAACTTAGATTTCTTTCTGAGATTTTAAATTTCGGGGTTTGTACAATGACAGGTCTTTACAATAATGTAGGACATTTTCATCAAAGCATGTTTTGTTTCATTCAAGTAGAATGTGAATTAGTGTCACTGAAGGTAGGTTAAGTGTTCATCCTATTTGGTGTTTCTGTTGGAAGCTGCATCAATTGCAGTGTTCCAAGTGAACGTTTGGGCCAGCCTTTCCACTTGCATGTATCACCAGATGTTTCAGAAACTTATTTTCTTTCTCAAATCCCACAGGGACCTGACTAATATCAGATTTATATTTATTTTGCCTGTATGTATAGTAAATGTTATGAAGGCATTTGATACCTGTGCTGGCTGTACCTGGTTAAAGAGTATTTGATTACTTTAATAAAATGTTACTCATAAAGATAACATTTGTAAATATTTTAAATAAACTGCAAAAAAAAAAAAGTACTGTTTCTGCTGCTCAGTGGACCTTGGGCAACAACTGCAAGGGTGCAAGAGAAATGTTTTAGATAGATTTATATCTATAGATATGTATGTAAGTAGATATAAATATGTAGATAGATCTATATCACTAAAAGCTGAAGATACTAACAGACATGAATTTTAGCCCTGCTTTTAAAGGGGAAAAAAAAAAAAACCAAAAACCTATCAGTGGAGTTTTCTGTACTATTTGATACAAACTGCTGTTCACTGCAATGTGACCCTCTTCTGGGAGTCCTATTCAACAACTTCTTGGTTACAAGCACTGTTAAATCAGAACACATTTTCTAACACAGAGTGTTAGATAATGTAATATGGTCTTAGAGTGGGTATTAAGAGTCAGTCTGAACCTGAAGCAGTGGTTGCTCTTTGGGCTTAATCTTGCTGTATAGTTCTTCTTTATACAGTTGTGTACAGATAGTTCATTGCGAAGGTATCTTCAGCTGCCAGCAAACTTACTTGTCAGGCCTGTAGGTGAGCCTGGACCTTGAGGGCTGTAGCTGGCATACTGGGCATTTGGAGCCATGAGTAGAAAAGAGATAATCTTCTCTACCATATGAGGAATGTTGAAGGATTTGAAGGCTGGATGTGGCTCTGGGCAGCCTGGTCGAGAGGCTGGCAATCCTGCACATAGCAGGGTGTTTGAAACTCAATGATCATTATGGTCCTTTTCAACCCAGGCCATTCTATGATTTGATGTTTGGTATGTGACTGAAATCTGTAAGAGATTTGGATAATGTACAGAGGATGCCTCTGCTGGCAAAGTCCTAAAGAGGCATTGTTGCATTTCAGGGAAGTGTGACTTGTCTTGGTGCATTCTTTTTAACCTCCTAAGCAGAAAGGGGTCAGTAGCATCAAGCTGGGCATGTGTTTGGGACTGATTGGGTATACATGCTAGAAACCTTCATAGGATAGAGAAGGAAGCATGGCTATTTAAGAACATCCTTCAAAAGGTTCTTCTCATTCAGCTGGCAATCTTGCGTTTTTATATGTAGAGTAGAACACTGACTTGAGAAGAGTAGAACTACTATTGTATGGAACCTCAGTGCCAACTGTGGTGGCCAGGTGGGAGCAGGGGTGAAAGGGAAAAGTGTTCTGGGAAATCAATGTGTACAGCAGTAGCTATTATTTGAAAAACTTAAATGATAGTATGATAGTATTGGAAAAGTTTGTAGACTTGATTAGGTATGTGTACACCCATGGAAGTAGACCTTTTCATAAATACTTAAATGCAATAATTGTGAATGACAAAAGAAGTTCAGTTATAATAATAAATTTTACGTGTTCTTGCTTACTAGTTTTTCTTTCTGTTTTTGTAAGTTGTCATCTAGCCTTGTCATATGGTTGTAAGCATTCTGATGGGGAAAACATAATGAGGGGTGCATCAAAAGTAAGGTCTTCTTGAGGGGTGGGTGATGTGTTTCAGCAGTAGTGACAATGGATCATCTCCATTGGTGCAAATTTGTACTAGGTCAGCATGCAGGCTCTTGTTTATTGTTGGTGAAAACACACAGATGATGATGATGGCTGTTGGAAAATACTGTTTTGTAACTGAAAGCTTGGTCTCTCAACTAGTGTTAGTGTGCTCTTTGTACCTGTTGTCATTTCCGTGGAAATAAATAGGAGGCGTCACTTTTGGAGCAGTTGATGTAAACAATGCTTAAATTTTGAATGGTAGCATCCTAGAGAACACAGAATCTCTATAACCACTTAGAGGTTTATCTCTTGATTGAAGAAGCCAGCAGGAAATAGGAATAGCTTTGTGTATTACCTGTCTTGTTACTTTTATTAAATCACTATATGAAATTGTCGCTTGTTCAGAAAATGGTAGTATTAGTCAGATTTCTTAGATGATATAAATATTGATTTGCTCTGACTGAGAATAGAATCAATTTCTCCAAGGTATGTGAAATATACTCAGTTAAAGATCTTATTCTGTAAGCTTCTGCTTGAACACTGTGTGCACCTGTGAAATATGTTGTGCGCACAGAGTGAACCAGGGACGTCTAAGCAGTGAAGGCAGTTTGTTTCAGCACTTACTGTCTTCTAGGGTATCCTGTGTACTAACCTCAGTAAACATGTCATGCTGAAGGCAAGCTCCCCAACTGCTGGCAGATATAGCTTAGTACTTCATACTTCAGAGTTTGTTTCTGTTTGCATGTTCCCATTCTCCTTCTGTCCAGTGATAAATTAAGACAATATGATAGTTCACTCCTGAAACTTCAGTTAACAAGAGTAGTTGCTGCTGGTTTTATTATGTAATTCTGCCTATTTAATTGTTTTTCAACTTCTGCTGTATTACTTTTCAGTAGGTCTCAGGGAACTGTAGCTTTCAGGATGTTGTTAAGTGTTGAAGAACTGTAGAGTCAGGAGTAGTCAACTCGATAAAGTAAGAACAGCCATGAATGCACTATTCCAGCCAAAAGCCAAGGACTTGTGCAGGTACCTGAAAAGATACCGTGTACCACGATAGAGAGAAAAAAACGGACACTGTGGAGTGGATAAGTAATCGTAATTTGTGATATGAAATAGTATTTTCCATAGGCTCCCTATAATGCAAGTAAATGCTTTTGGTTTTTTTTAGGTGTCTTTCAGTGATGAATGCAGACTTAATGCTGCTGTAATTTGGAACTCTGTATAAATTGGAATTTGTTTCTTATGGTTACCTTCTTTGTAGAGAATCTTACTCTTTGAATGTGATACACTGCTTCAGGCTCTTTTCTCCAACAGCTTTATTATTATTATTATTATTTTTTATTTCCCCCATATGAATCACTATGAAGTATAGAATAGTACAAGCCTTCTTTGGAGTACATGTGTGATACCTGTTTCATTGTGGACTTTTTCTTAGTCTTGTAACAACAAAGTAGTGTTTTGGCTTGCAGAGTTTATGACTTACCATGTTAGTTCTTGTTGTCCGTATTCCTCACAAATGCTTAAGATGAGTTAAGCAAGAAACTGGGATTTGTTAGTATGCACATAACTAATGAAAAAAAGTGTTCTTGAGCTTTTATTTCATCTACTGGATTTATGGACTTTGCCTGCAATTGTGTGAAACACCTCTAAAGAAGTTCTGGCTCTGAAGACCATTTTTAAAATGTTTTAATATCTCACTGAGAAAGATTAACTTTACATCTTGAATTTTTTTTATCTGTTGTTTAAAATGAAAACTTTGTGATTGGATTTTTCACTTTAACAGAAAGATTTTTATACATTCAAATAAATGAATCTGGATGTTCATGTGATGTGTCTGAGGTCACCACAACATCAGCTACCATAGATTCAAGTGTCAATTGTTTTATTTAACTCTGGAATATGATAATATCTTAAGATGGGAATAGATTGCAATCGCTGAGCTGTGAAATCTTATATCTGTGACTGTTGTTTTATAAATTAAAATTCCTCACCAGAAGATTTTTATTATAGCAACAGTGATGACTTCTACTGCCTACTAAGAAACAGCTTGGTATGCTCAAATTAGTCTTCCCTGGAAAATATTTATTTTCAACTTCTCTGGAATTCTTCATGCTGTTTCACTGAAAGTATTCTCAAATCTGGTCTGGTGTGGTTTTTTTTTGTTTGTTTGTTTGTTTTTCCTGAACATACAGTGTTAGGGCTAGTATTTCAAGGCAAATGTAATTTTGTATTGCAGTGGACAGAGTGCTGCAATTCAGCTGTTAATGAGCACACCTTTAATTAAAAAAAAAAAAATCATTTAAAGAAAAAAAGGGAGACCAAAAAACCTCCAAAGGAAGAGGAATATTAATGTGTAAAGTTGAAGGCTAAGAAATAAATGAGAGAAAAGTAATTTTGCAGAAGGAACAATTTTAAAAGAAATGTTTCAGGAGCAAAAGATTTTCTTGATATCGTATGGCCTGATGTGCAGTGAGAGGGATTAAATTGAATATTGATTTTAGAAAGGTATGACTATGCTGTTAAAATGATAAAGATAGAGGGGGGAAAAAATACAAGAAAACAATGAGAGAATTGATTACCAAAGAGAGTTGCAACTGAGAGCCATATTCTAGTTGCCAGGTTCTCCAGGGAGTCTTAGTTTCTGCAAGTGGCAAAAATACATTGAACTTGTGATGGTGATCAAGGAAAAAGAGTAAAATTCATAGTAAGGGGAAGAATATGAAGTTAATAATAAAGAATTTCCACCAAAAAAAGCTTAAGCATCAGTAAAGAACTGATGTCCGTTTTGATGAAGGAAGAAATGCAAGGTTGTAAAGAGTGTGGAGAGACTAGGGCATTGCTGAAATTGGCCAGAAATAAACTGGATGGTAGAATGAAATCTTCATAATCAAAGATGTTCAACATAATAAAACTTAAACAATTGAACAGATTATTTTTGAAGTGTAATTCCTTTAGTTTTCAGGTGGTTATAGAGAATTAACTGGTGGGTGAGTGTTGTAGCTAGCCGCGTCACAGGAGCCTCAAAAATTTTCCAAGCTAAAATAGCTGATTTCTTCAGCAGTGGTCTCTAATATAACTAGAAATGGTTTGATTTTTGCATATATTTAATTTTGAATTTTAGTCTAGGTGTGCATTAGAAAGGGTTTGTCTAAATGGCCCTTTCATTTCTAGTAAGCCGTTTTTGTAAGTGAAAGGAGACATGAGACTGGAGACTCATCCTTGAACCCCTCAAGTGGTGACATGTGCCCAAAATGGCAACTGTAAAAAATATCTTAACCACTCTATGATCAGACTTGATAAATGTGTGATAAGGTGTTAAAAAAACAACAATAAAACCCCACACCGAATGTTTGTTTCTTTTCATTATAAGTGATTATTGTATGAGTGCCTAACTCTTAAAAGATCAAAACAGTGTGAACTTGAAATACAGATCCATCAGCTCCTGATTTTTGGTGTTAGGAGTTTTTGGTGTTTTTGTTGTTGTGTTTTTCCTTTATTTTGTTTGTTCATTTAGTGCATGAAATTATTTGTGTCCTTTTGCTGTGCTCTGGCTGAAACATGGCTTTTCTTTTAGTGCCTTCTCCCTTCCAAGCTATTTATATCCACATCAGTTTTATTTTCAGCCAAATGTAGGTTAAGAAGAGGTTGCAATGCATAAGTTTTTTTTTTTTTTTTTTTTTTTTTTAACTGTGTTTATGAGGCAGAAGATGCTTTTGGTTCAGTAGACCAGAAGACAGCGAAAGAGTGTGTTAGTGAGCATGATTTTAGTGTTGAAAATCTTTCTCCAGCTAGTCTTCCCAGTGGAAATAATTAGTGGAAGAATAGAGAGCTGACTTCAGATCACATTCAAAGACCTGCTGGAAGAGCAAAATCAACAATCTTGTGATACAAATATAGATTGAAAGTTGAGACATGCAGTCTACCAAATACTCATTATGTATTTGTACAGTAGTGCTTTATCTAGGTTTTCTAATAGATGGTTAGACACCAACAGTTGTATACAATATCAGGATAGAAATGCTTTTCTGCCTCAGGAGGGAACGTAGCAGATGCCAATATGTCCAAATACAGGAGCTCAGGTGTTCTAGTGGGCCTTACTCTATTCAGTCAATTTTGTGAACAGATGAAGTTGGTGTTACTTTAGGCTTTAACCACGTACTTCTACAGCATGAAGTCCTAGATAAAAGCTTACAGTTGCAAATGTAGAAACTAGAAGATGCAGTGATGGTTGTGAAAGGACATAAAGCATAGGAATATACTGTATTGTACTTACGGATTTCTCTTTACAAAAATAGAGCCAGAGGGGAGTTTATAAGTCTTGGTCATAAGCTGCTGGAAAGCAAATGTTATAGTGGCAGATATCCTATAAATTCAATTTGATATCTCAGTTTATTCGACTTAAAAACCACTATGGACAATACAAATAACTTAATATCTGTGTAGTTTTGACTAGTGGAAAAAACTTGTCTTGCTATCCATCCAAGTTTAATTTGATAAGTAACACTGCTAGTTTCTGTGTTGCTTTTGATGTTCTACTTTTTTGCTTGTGTTATGACTTGCTATACCCGTAACAGTTCAGTTTCTAAACCTTACTGCTGTCTGCAGTATTTAACTTCAGCATTTTTCTCACCGGCTCAAACTTTTCTTTCTTTATTAATAAATAAAAGGATGTCAGATCTACTCCTGGAAAATCTTAAATAGAAGGAAAGTGTTTCTTTTGATTGTTCCCATGAACAGCAGTGTGATAAATTGAATGTTTTCATTTTGTTTTGCTTGGTTGAACTTACGTAACTATGGGCAGCCTAGTCTAGTGGTTGGTAACTCTGCCCACAGCAGGAAGATTGAAGCTAGATGATCATTGTGATCCTTTTCAACCCAGGCCATTCTATGATTCTCTGAAAATGTTTTAGTTCCAGTGTTCTTTTAGTGTGTGAAGTTTGTCAGAATTAGCTATCCCATGGCAGCAACTACTGCTTAGACAACAGAAGTAGACTTTGCTGCTCAGCCACCTTAGCAGCTGTCCCATGGAGTGCCATAGTATGTTGATACTTTCTTAGAGGAAGCAGAGGAAAACTTTGTTAAATTGAATTTACCAATAATACTCCATTTCCTGATGTAAAACAATTAAGTTCTGCCATTTTAGCTATGTATTACTTTTTAAGATTGAATCCATATCAAAATAGAAATAACCTGACAATAATCTCTTTATCCATGTGGCCTTCCTTATTTAGAAGGGTTTTTACACCTTTCATATGACTATAAGAGAAATTCAGCTACAGAACTCAGTGTCTCTTGTTAGATTTTTTGAATGAGTGTCTTCTTAGGTTGGAATCTTTACCCTCCTCTGAGCCATTTTTCTTTTTTCTGCAGTCTATTTCAATCCAACTTAATTATGAGTGGAAAAACTTTCTTTTTGAGGACCTGAGAGGACAGCAGACAAAGACTGAAGGTTTTGCTGTGAGGAACATGTCCTGCATCTAAGACCTTCTTAACCTCAGAGATTTGGTTTCTCTTTTTGGTGTTGCTTCTAACCTATAGGGAAACTTGAATTTTCACATTCCTTCTTTGTGTTCATTTCTTAGCCACAAAGAGTGGTTCATAATAGTGGGCTGCCTCATAGAAAATACTGAGGTGTTTAACTTCAGGTGGGTGTATTTAGAAATGGTAGTCATTGGTGTACTTGTTTTATATAAAAAATCTGAACCAACACTATGGCTGTGAACAACTGAAATTAAAGTGGATCACATGATAAAGGTCAGTTTGTACCGGTTTTGTCCTTAAGAGTGGAGAACAATTGATTTTCTTTACTGCACATACTCTTTAATGCAGTATTCAGTGAGCCTGAGCAGAGGTTCATTTCATGCTGCCAATACTTATAATTTAATTGGTAAAGAATCGACAGGAAACAAAGATCTCAACAGCATCAAGAGACTGTGTATCCTATTTAAAAAAAAAAAAAATCTAATGCTCTAGCTGCCAACTTGACAAACACTAAACTTCAGAAGACCAGTGTTAATGGGAGGAGACTGTGATAAATCAACATTTGTCTTCTCATAAGGAGCTCTTTTTTCTTGAAATATATGCATGTATGGTATAACTGATTTTTAAAGAGCTGCTTGCTTTACAATTTATTTTCACTTGAGATTAGAACTCATGTAATAGTGACTCAGAATTTGGTTGTGTAAAATATGAACAGAGAAGACGCTCATTTCTTATAAGAAGCAGTTGACTGTGTACGATTTGGTTGCTGTTACATGTTCAAGAGCACTCATGGTCACTGAGGGGCATTGGAAGGCACAGCTGATAGCCTGAGTTCTTTAGTGGAAACAGCTCAGCTCTGTAAAGGTAAAACATGTTGTATGTTACAGTTGGTGAAAGGTACTTTCAAGGGTTGAGGAGAGCTTAAAACTGAACAAGTATGTACAAGATGGGGTGTTTGAAAAAGGCGCTGGAGAAGAAAGGAAGAGAAACAGATAGGGGTGCTCAGAGGAAAGACTGACTACTGAAGTTGTCTGTATGCTGGGCAATATACAGAGTGTATGAGGCAGTTTTGTGTGAGCACAAACAGGACTTCTGTATGCGCTCTGCATCCTACCGTGCTTGCTTCTGTTCTTGTTCTTTTCCCAGCACAGGGTTGGGTAGATCATGTGTATTTACACATGCTGAAAAACATCATTGAGAAATACTTAATTAGGTATGTAATATGTAATTGTGTGCTTTTTATTTTCTTCAAAGAAACAAAAGATGTGGAGAAAACAACAAGAAATGCTGCGGCATGTACTTGCTTCTGCAGTACTAGTGCTAAGGCTAAGAATTTAAAACTACATATGGAGTGGTAGGTCTCTCATGGTGATGTAATTGCAAAGGAAGTCTTGCTTATCAAGAATGTAATGTGGCAAATGTTTTGAAATTTAAATATTTACAGTAATATAACGAGTGGCAGCTAATACTTCAGTCCTGTTACAACTGCTACAAATCTCATTCTCCAGAAGTTTTTTTTCATGTTCATTTGAGTGATGTTCTTTGACTGTTATCTTCTCATTCCAGAGAAGAATTCAATAGAGCTGGATAACTTTTGATTTTTAGTGTGTTTCTGTTTCCTGTTGGTATTAGCAAATATGTGAACCATCTTATGAATCCTTTGCTTTAGAAGCTTGGGTGATCTGAAGAAATGTATCACTTTTTTTTTTTTTTTTTTCCTTTTTCCCCTTTTTTTTCTTTTCCTCTCCTTGTGTGGAAGCACTTTGAGCAATTGTGCCTACTAATTGTAAAAGCAAGCTTGCTTTGTCCCTTACGTGCGGTATACGTAATTTGTCAAATATATGCAGGATTCAGCAGGATTTGACCAAGAAATTTGGATCTTTCCTCTCAGAGAAGAAATTTTGTAAATCAGGATGGGAGTGGGAGAGAGGACACTGTACATGATCTAAAAACAGTTTTTAGAATTTGCTAGGAGAAGCCTGTATAGCTTTAAGTAAGGAGATGATGTAAAATGCTGACTAAAGCGGAGAGCTGCAGAGGTTCTGACTAGCAAGAAAGCTGTGTAAAATAAATTAATAAATAGCTTTTAAGTTCTCCCAAGGTAAGGACTTCTCACTGCTGCTTATAGCATATTTCAATTTTCTTGTTTGACCATTAGTCAACTCAGCTTTCCTCATTACATCTATATCAATGTTGCGTTCAACTTCATTAATTTATTAATACGGGCTCTCTTCTGACCAGAGTACATTTCTTTGTTTTTCTTCTGTGAACACTGTTTTATTTTTGTTCCTTACCTTTATGGCAATTTGAATTAATGAAAAATAAAAGATTTAGTATTTGAAGTTGTATTTAGATATGCATTTAGATGAAAATTTATGAGGGCATCATGTAGTGAGGGCTTGTTGTTCTGTTTTTCAATGCTTTTACTGATTAGAGAAGTGATCTTATTGCCCCAACAGAAGGAGATGAGAAAACAGGAACCACCTGGACTTGAAATAAACAGTTCTGATTGAAGGCTGAATCAAATTTACTTGAAAAATATTCTGAGTAACTTATTTCAGTAAAAGTTTCAGAAGCTTTTATATAAGAATATTCAAATAAAAGAAACAAAGCTGTACTGTTCAAAAACCTTCAGAATTTGTATCTTTGCAGTTTTGCTGTTTGTTATATGATAAAATTGCTGTTGGTAGCAAAAAAAAAAAAGGAAGCTTAGATCTTGTTTTTATTGTCCTGCTTTTAACCGTTTGAATTTCTTATGTAATCTGCATAGCATCTCTTCACTCTGTATCTTCATTGGACCATCTTCACGAGCATTTATATCCCCGTTTAAGCATTATCTGCACCAGTGTGACTAGTGAATGAAAATAATGCACTCCTGCACAAACAGTTTCAGGCACTCCTTCATAGTAAGGTGGAAAGGGTGAGAAGAAAAGCTGCCCTCTTCAGTGACAGCAGCAGCCTGGCATACCTGATGCGATCTCCAGGAGGGTAACCATGGAAAGAAGGGATGGTTGGAGAAGGATTTGAGTACTGCCTGCTCGGAACCCTTTTCCTCCAGGAAGGAAGCTCTGCCTTTCTGTGTGGCTGAATGTACTGTGCCTTCAGCCAGTCTTGCCTTTTTGTGCCCTGGGGAGGATAAACTGAAGAATGCTTTTAAAGGACATAAATAGCAGATCCTGTTTTGATCCTTTGCTTTACAATGTTATTTTTTCATTTCAAGAAGTATTATTTAGATAAGCGACTGCATGCTACTGGTTAGAAGACCTCTGTCCCACAGCTCTGCTGACTGATGAGTCGGATCACTGAAGAGGCTATGACCCAGCATGTTGCAGCTTATGTGTAGCTGACACTGTGAGGACCAGATTCTCATATTTCATTACTACAGTTCAGATATTTTGTTAATAAGCTCCTATACGGAGACTTGTTTTGTAGTTCTGTTTTACAGAGCTCTGAATTAGGTCACTTGAAAAATATACTGGCTGTAAAAATTCTGTCTTTAGTAAAGCTAAAAGGCAGTACTGTTAAAGTAAATGGATATCATAAGCATTCTCATTTTGTAATTAAATTTAGAATATTAGGTAAAGAGAAGCATATATATAAGAACTACCTTTTGGGCATACTTCTTGAATAGTAGTTTAGTTCAAACATTGTCTTTTATTAGTTTTCATGACAGATGTAAAAGAAAAACGTTTCACGTCTCTGGAAGCTTTTGTAGGAGGTCTACAGAGGTACCCATCCTTAATTCAGAGCTGTTGTCAGAGTCTGTTGTCAGAACAGCTATGAAAATTCTGAAAATTGCCTAATTAATCTCATGGTATATTTTTACCAAACGTGATCAAACTAACGCAATTCTGCACCGTAGCTGGATTCTGCAGCAAAGTTGTCTCTTCAGGTTGTGGATGGTGAATGAAATATTCTTAGGTGTAGTAATAAAGTAGAGCCAATAAGTCATTTGCCAGTCTTGTAGTTTAACCCCTGCAGGCAGCTCAGCACCACACAGCTGCTTGCTCACTCTTCCCTGGTGAGATGAGGGAGAAAATGGGAAAGGGAAGAGTAAGAGAGCACGTGGGTTGAGATAAAGGCTGCTTACAGGGTAAAGCAAAAGCCATGTATACAAGCAAAACTAAGCAAGGAATTCATTCACTACTTCCTGTCAGAGGCCGGAGAGAGGGGCTCAGCTCCTGTAAAGGTTTATTGGGACGATGAACACGATCGCTCCTAATGACACCCCCTTTGTCCTCTTTTCTCTCAGCTTTTATTGCTGTTTTCACTATCATAATGACAAAATGGAATATTCTTTTGGTCAGTCTGGGTCAGCTGTCCTGTTTGTGTCCCCCCAGCACATTGTTAGCAGGGCAGCATGAGGAGCAGAAATGTCCTTGGCTCTGTGAGAGCACAGCTCAGCAACAATTGAAACAGTAGTGTGCAACCAGCAGTATTTTCAACAAAAAAATATACAGTAACATGAGCCTCTGAAAAGGAAATTAACTGTATCCCAGTCAAAGCCATGACAGCTAGTAATTCGATTATTTTCAGTCTGCTATGAGGCTATGGGGTGTTTTGTAGTTTTCATTCTTTTTTGCATTTTTTTTCTTTTTAGCGTTAGGTAACTAGAAGGATTCTAATCAGCTAGTGGAATTTGGTTATTTATATATAAAGAAGCAGATTATTTCTTTGAACTATTATTTGTTTATACTTCTTTTTGTTTGTTTTTATCCTATTCCAGGCAGAGAATGTAGGGGGGATTTGAAATGGGAGGTGTCAATCTTAGAGATTCAGTATTCTTCCATCTCAGATGGTGGCCGAACTGTGCAGTGGTGCTTGGGGATTGTTAGCCTACTTTGTGAGTTTTCTCTGATATTGTTTACCTAAAATGAAAAATGTCTCAATTCCTTTGATTCTAGGCAGTCCTGTAGTTGTTCGAAGCACAAAACGTAACCTCAAATGCATCTCTCCAAAAGGGCTCAGAACAAATTAATCTTCCAAACATATGTGTAGATAATCAATGAAACTAATATAGCCTTGTTCTAGAACAAAACAAATGATAAAACATGTATGACTTAATTTATATGACACTGTTAAAATGTAAGCCTCTGGCAAAAAGCGAAGTTAATATCTTAACTGTTAATAGTTACTGTAATTTTGTCGAGCCAATTTCATATCAATTTCAGTTTTATCAGTGTTACTTTTAAGTTCAAAGAGTCATTGGAAATTGGAAAACAAGTGAGTGGGCTGCAACTGGGGATTTCTTTTACATTGCAAACCTTTTTTTTGTTTTCGTTTTCTGTAAGTCCTTCAGCAGAACCAGTGAGTGTCCCGATTGTCTTGCTGCATGCAAACTTTTTTTTTTTTTTAGGCAAGGATCATTCAGTTCTGCTCTAGTCAGAGAACTGACAAGTAAGGACGATTTTACACACAGAGTGAAGCTATACAGTCACTTGAGGAAGCACTCCACTCTTTATAATACCAGTGTTACAGAAGGCTGGATTCAAACCTGAGTGGTATCTGTGAAGAAAAATAGCTTGAAAATCCATAATTTTATGATGTATGGCATATTTTAGTTTGGAAACCATATCAGAGAATCATATTTTTTAACAACAAAAAAAAAGCTATTAAGAATTACCTTTTGATGCTTACCAAGCACAGCCATGAAATCTTCTGTGTCAGGAGACTTCCTATAGCACTGAATTCTAGATTTCTTGATAGAAAGTAAGTGGAATTATTTCAGTATGCCTTTTCAAGGGGAAGGAGGAGAGTCTTTCATATGAGACGCGAATCTTGCCCTCACCTATTACAACACAGTTTAGTTGTGCAAGAAAAGAGATACATGGGGACAGGGGATCCCTGACTGCAATTGAAGATAGCAAAACTAGATTTCCAACTAGAAAGTCTCCTGCTCCTTCGTTGTTAGGTGGGCTAAGGGAAAATTTGAAGGCTTAGTTCTAAAATGATTGAAGAATCTGTTTTGAGCCATGTTTTGGAGCTGTGATCAAAATTATACAGAGAGCAATATAAATGGAGTTGTTCAGAGGATAATCTGCTCTTTGCAGGAACAGTGCAGGGAATTGTCCAAGTAGAAACTGCTGATTGAAGTATTGGCTGATAGTCACTTTGTGTATGTTGTGTATGCTTGAATGAGTGCAACTAAAGCCCTTTCTGTTCAAAACCATCTGCAGGGATTGTGTATTTGTAAACAAAGACAGATTAAGGTAATTTATTAATTCTTTGTCTGCTATCTACTCATTATTTCTTCTAAAAGAAGTATCTGCTTCTAAGCTCCCAACCACATTAACCACTGAGGACTGAGACAACGTTTTAATTGACTTATGAGTACAAGTTGGCTTTATCCTTACATAAAACATGAATGTTTCTAAATTTAATTCATGCTAGGTTGTACAGTATCCATATGCTTTCAGGATTAAATATGACATGCTAATTTTGCTGAGTACAGATGTGCATGTAATGTATGTGACTCATCATTCTAAGGTGCATGGACAAAAACTTCCAGAGGGAGAGGATGAGAAGCTGATGTGGGATGTTATTCAGGTTGTCTGTGCCAGTTCCTTGCAGAATTGTCCATACTGAATACTCCCTAGTGAATGACCAACCTTTAGAATTGCAGAGTAAGTACTTTGGCTTAGCAATTAGCCACAGGAAAGTAAAGCTATGTTTTATGTGGAGAGACAGGTGAAAGGTTGGTTAATTGAACTTATCCTAAGTGCCAAATGTTGAGCAGCACAGACAGGCATCCTGTCGATACCTGTGAATACCAGTAGAGAAAGCAAGTAGACAATATACTTTCTAACAGTTACATATTAAATTGGAATGAAGCACCACATCTTCCAAATATGTTATAGAGTACTGTTGCTGAACTACTTTATTGGATGTATGTCGTCAACTGAGAAAATTAGGTGCTTTACACATAGGCTAAAAGAATAGTAGGAGCAAAGATTTCTCGTTAAGGCCTTTGTCTCTTTCCTTTGCTTTTCCTAATGGAATCAACCTTTTTTAGTTCTGTCTAGGCTCATACACTTTTATTTCCAGATCTCCTGTGATATCTGAAACTGTGTCTTGTTGCACTTGGAGGTTGTTCTTAGTGGAGAGATACAGGAGATAGTATGTTGATTGCCTACAAGCTTTAGCAACAGAGATGTTCTTCCCTTCAAGTCCCATCTGGAAAAGAAATGTTGAGTTTGTTACAGGAGGGATTTGGAGCAACTATCTGTAGAAGACTAACCAGGAAGTTCATGTGAGGAATTTCTTTAACTGCACGTGAACTTAGTGTCAATTTTTGCTAGTCTTTTTCTTTAAGTGAAGATATTAATAATATATATCCACGCTAACTATAAAAAATAGTTAATGTTAGAATTTCTTTGTAATGTTACTCTTAGTTTTGTCATTTCACAGGTTCTATTTTATATTAAATGTTTGGAAGTATGACTTCGGTAATTACTGTATTTTCCTCAGTGCATATTACAGTTGACAAGCTCCTGTAGCCTCTGGAAATCTCTTCACAGGACTGAGAATTTATCTGCTTGAAGCTGCAAGGCTTATGCATCTTCATACTGTTTTCTTTTGTGGAAAAACAACATTTCCAAAGATGAGACCAGTTAAGAAGCCCCTTTCCCAAGTTAACTGCTGTTTTCTGAAAAAGTAGATGGTTTGAGGGAATTACATAGACAGCACAGTGCTTGCTCCCTCTTTATTATTGCTATGACAATTCTACTCCATCCTCTTCTGCTTGCTGTTAACTGTATTTCTCAAGATCTCTGTCTACGCATCAAGTGCTCAGTACATTTCAACAGGTATAAATATGTCCTGAAAGCTACTGTAAAGATCACCATGCTGAATGAGTATGTATTAGCTTTCCCAGATATATTCTCTACTTAAAACAGAGTAAATAACAATGGTGTGTTTGGTGTCTGAAGCTGTTGTATTTGGGACAGTGTATTACATGATGTCTTTTGTGGAAAAAAAAAAAAAAAAGGAAGTTTGCAAAGGTATGCTGTGAAGCAGTTCCTCTCTAACTCTATAACTACTCATCTGAAGTACTGATTCAGTACCCAGCTATCAGTGGGTACTGAATAGCAAAATGTTTTACTGTGTCTTGGTTTGAATTTAATGGTCTGTAATATTGGTGTTGAATTTCCTGAAAGATATCGTTGGAGAATCTTTCCCTTTTTTTTTTCCTTTGTATTTTGGAGCATGATCGTCTTACACATAAAAGCATTAGGCGGCTGCTGGGCCTATTTTATAGCATCTTTTTTATGTAATTAGAATTTTGACTTATCTGTGTGAAGTTCACCAGTCACAGAACTTCAGTACTGATTTGGGTGAAGGCAAATAAGGGGAGTTGTGTGAAGGAACGTATTCCCATTCCAGTTTAACTTGAATTATAGATGATGGTGAACAGCAAGTGTTTTTGTATTAGGCTTGATTTACTTCATTTGTTTGTTATTGCAGAAGTGTTCATGTCCCACCAATCAGGTGGGATTGAAATAATTTACTACGTACAAACTATTTTTTCCTTTTAATTGTTTTCTCTGTTATGTGAAGCAGGCACTGCTTTGACAACAAATATATTGAGTTTAGTATCCCAAGTAGTTTTAATATATAGATAAATCAAGTATATGTATTGGTGTGTGTTTTGATTACAACTGGTTTCAGTTGAGAATGATTCAAGTTTCAGTTTATACCAAATAAGCATGTAACTAACTAAGTATTCAAAGACCATATGTGAAAGATTTCAGGTCAGCAATGATATTATGAGAGTATTCATCACAAATCTGTATGGAAGAGAGTACTAAGTTTCAATATTTACTTTGGAAAGCGTTACTGGAATAAAGCATAATCTGAATTGACTTAGTGGATTTTGCTCTGCTTTCTGAGGACTGTAACTGATCAGTATTTTTGCAAGTGAAATTTTGTTTGAGGATATACTCTTTGGTTAAAAAGTCCAGTAGTGGAACTTAAATTTTCATTCCTTGTTAACAAACTGTATAGTAAAATGTGCATGTGGGTCTGACAGGTAAGACATTTATGAAATGTATCTCTTATGCTTAACGTAAGACAAAATATCTCTGAAGTTTCTTCTATACAATCCTCATATTTGTATTGTGGCTCTCACCTTGTTTTCTTTAGCAAACATTCTTTTAGGGTAGGGGATTAGTGGTAAAGAATAATGTGACAGTGCAATATGGACCTTGAGGAAAGAGATGAAGATGAGTGTTATCCAACTGCCTGCATTTAGTCAAGTTGATAATTAAATCTTGCATGTTGTGTTGTAGATTTTAACAGACTTCAGGAAAAGTGGTCCTATCCAATAAATTCTGCCATGATTTAATGAAGGTTTAATAAAATTAAATGATTTCAACTTTACTTATAATCATTAATTGTTGTAATTTTAATATAAAATTATAAGGGTTTTGCTGAGGCTTGGGAGAAGCTGATAGATCTATAGAAGGTGTGTATATAAGCTTTGTAGATTTGTGTTTCTATGGGAGCATGCTGTAAATATTCACACAATAGATTTTTAATAAGCAAACATCAGTTGTGGTGTTTTTGTTTTTTTTTTTTTTGTTTTTCTTACCATAGGAGGGAAATGTCTTAAATGGATGTTTTTCTCCAGTGTAAAACTGCTGGATTGGCATGCAGGCGTGGTTTCCTAAGTAGTAAAAATTCAAAAGGCTCCTCTCAATGGCAAGCTAATGGAAAACCTTGAAAAACAGCAAATGTCTTCCTCCCTTGCTTATGGAGGGCACTGTTGGTGTGCCTGAGCTCTACAAGGCTAAGATGGACAGGAGGCTTGTTGGATTTTATTTATTTTTTTTTTAATTACTTGGTGTTGTTTTGGGACAGACCAATATTGGCCTCTAAAGCATATGTTCCAAACTAACAGGTGTCTTTCTTCAGTGTTCATGCTGTTGTTTAACGTTCTGAATGTATGTTGTAGAACAGGAAGCTCGTAAAAGTGATGAATTTATTTACTTTGCCTAGTGTGACCGAATAGACAGGATTGTGTAATGCTCTGAAATGGTTTGTGTGCTATTTTCATTGGCTTGCCCCATAGTTGATGCTTTATATGATAATAAAAGCAACAGTTTTCACTACAGAAGATCGTAGACTAGTAGGCAACTTTGAAAGGGTAACTCAGTAGAAGGAACAAATCTTAAAGACTGATTATGTAATGCACAATAGCATTGGTCTGATTTTCTTGCATGTGAAATGATATAAAATTGTCAAGAAATAGAATAATTGCTATGTAGAAAGAAGGAAATATATGACAGAGATTTCCAGCGCATACCTGCAAAAACATATAGTTTCCTATTGCAAGGTCCCATCTGGAAATATTCTCATTTCAACATTGATAAATTACTCTTTTCTAATCTGTAGTAAATGAAGGGAAACTCAACTTCAGTTGTTGGTTCTGTGGGCTGATAGATGGGAATATGTGTCAGGCTGGAGATAATGGTGATGTAATGGAAGAATGTGGAGCTGCTGTTTGCTAGCTATGAACTTCTCCTTTTTGTGTATGAATCCATTTGTAGTTTGTAAAGGAAATTTAATTTGTTTAACACCTGCTTTTGACTATTTTTCTGTTTCTCTTGAAGTATGTTAGAAAGTCTGCTGTTATTTACAATAATAGAGGCCTTAGTTATTGAATAAGTTAGGAGCTTAACATCTCATACCCAGCAGGGTCTGAGAGAACTTCAAAACTCTATTTTTTTTTCCTCTTATATGTTGATTTAATCTTGAAATTTAACTTGTTTCATTTAAAAAAATGGACTTAAAAAAAATCAGGTAAGCTCTGTTGAGCTCTGTTTGTCTCTGAAGTGACAAGTTGTTAGAAATATTAAATTGATGCTAATATATAGAGTAGTCTTAATGTCATTAGGATTTTAGGCAGGCAAGAAGCTTGAAGGGCCAGAACTCTGCCAGACCTTTTGGCAGCAGGTTGAGAAACAAAGATCCAGTAAAATCAGGATTAGTAAACATCATGACTTGTTATGTTTCCTTTTTCAGTGTTATGGCAGCATGGATTGAACCAATGTTTTAAAACATGCCCCTCTTTTTTTTTTTTTTATGCATTTAAAGTAATTGTAAATATGCATTCCGTCCATGGTAGTAAATTACAAATTCTGTGGTCCTTGAGGTGCTGCTATCCATGTGCTATCCAAGTGTAATAGTCTTGTTCAACTCAGATAGCATCTGCAAATGTGCTTTTCCTCTTCTGACAGGACTGAAAATACTTCAAAAGTATGACTACTTAGTAGAAAAATACTTCTACTGGTCTGTGGACAATAGTGATTATGATTTGTACAATTCAGTAACCTATGCCGTTTAATGTGAGGAAAAACTGTTGACTCAGTGTATATCTCTAGGAAAAGCCGTTAGTCAGTCTGAGTTTATTATCAAAGCAACAGTCTGAAAGCAGGAAAAAAAAGTCTTTACAAATATGTAGGTATACTGTTCTAACTAATATCTTGTCATTAAATTTAAAATACACTCCATGTAATCTTTTGCAGCTCCTTTTTCTCCTATTGCTAGGGAAGGGGGAATCTGATAGGATGTTCCTGCATCGCTATTCAAGTATCTGTCTTAGAGCTGACTTCACTGTGCAACACTCTTCTCACTAATGATAATGCTCCTGTAGTCTTCCCAGAGAGCAGTTCTTCCCTATAGCAATTGCTGTGGGTATGAAATAACTGGTCTACAATAAACTGATTCTGAATGTCAGACTATTCAAATGCTACATAACCACCCTTTTGGGAACAACAAACTTTCATAAGAGCTGGTTATTAAATGCTAATTTTGAAATTAATAATACTCACAAGGTGAGTGTTTAAATCATCACTTTGCAAATGTATTTTATATATTATGATGATCAGTGAAAGCAGAAGTAACAGGTGAATTACCAGATACATAAGCCTTTGGCTAAAAGCTGCATGCTTCTATTTTTCATTCAAGGAAATGTGTTTTTATTGCTTGTAATTGTAGGGAGTATTCAGCTTCTTTTTTTCACTTTTTCATTTTTGTTTAACCTTGCTAATAAAGGAGTTTGGGTTGCTTAACATATTCTCAGGAGTCCGTGCTCCAAACTTTGCCCTTCAGTTGGTATTACGGTATCAGTAATTGCTGCCTCATGTTAACATTCATTTAAAGCTGCTGATTTAACATTTAAAAATTCTGAGGTTAATGGATCTGTATTCACAGATCCATTAACCTCAATAAAAACAAATGGGACCTTTAGTGAACTAAAATAAGTGCAGATCAAGGATACACTTTCACTAATACTTACTGATAGCATTTAGATTGTACTGTTAAAATGTCAGGTCATAAAAAAGGCTAGTAATGTAGTAATATTCAAGGTGAATTTCAGTGTTTCAGTCACTTCTGTGACCTAAGATAGGATAGTTTAAGATCAAGCAAGCTCAGTGTTCTAATTGCAAGATATTCTTGGTAGACTGCTGTGTAAATGGTATGATATTGGGGCTGAGCTGGATTTACTTTTGAATGAAATAGGTTTGAATGCGTATTCATCTAATGAACAAGTTATGATAGTGTAGTTAAATGACAAAACATTAATCTTTTCAGAGGAATTGGCTTAGAGCTTACAGCTGAGGCTATAATACATGAGAAACAAGGCAACATGTTTGGTTAGAACTGCTTTCCTTTAGTCCTCATATATAGTCTAACATTGCCATAAAAATGTGTAAATTTCAAAAGACTGTTGGGAAAAAAAAAAGAGTAGTTCTTGTTAGCCTTCTGCATCACAATATAGCAGATCTGCTTTTACAGTAGGCATATACGGAAATAAAAGGTGTTGTCAGTTGAATTCACTTACGCAGACATCTTGGTTATTATGGGAATGTGATGTTTCCTCAATGAATATGCGATCTATCTCTGTTTATCAAAATGATGGTGTCTTTCATGGGTCTTAAGTATGTGTTGTGTACAAGTCAGTTCAGGAATTTACAGACTGTCAGAGCTCACTGACAAATGTGTAGGTCAGTGTTACAAGACTACAAGATGTGTATTTGTGTTCTAAGAAGTACCGTTCTGTTACCTGTGTAGTAAAATGATGCTTACGCTTCTTAATAAAGTAGTTGGCGTATTAAAAAGTGTTATTTTTGGTGTGCAAAAGGGAAAGCTAGGAAATCACTTGGATGATTTTAAAAGTTGTTTTAAAGACAGTTGGAAACTGTATTATACTGAACTCCAGATGCAGTGGGTCAACAGCAAGATGATTTAGTCCCATGGGTAGTTGAAGTTGTAAAGTGTAGCTATTAGTAATCACAGAATCGCACAGAATCACAGAATGGCCTGGGTTGGAAGGGACCCCAAGGATCACGAATCTCCAACCCCCCTGCCGGGCAGGGCCACCAACCACCCCATTTACTAGACCAGGTTGCCCAGGGCCTCGTCCAGCCTGGCCTTGAACACCTCCAGGGATGGGGCATCCACAACCTCTCTGGGCAGCCTGTTCCAGCACCTCACCACTCTCCTTG
>PPHD01006408.1:4554-15143 GCA_002909625.1 Bambusicola thoracicus
AAAAAAAAAAAAAAACAAAAAGAAACAAAAAAAAAAATGATGTGTCCTTTTCCAACCCACCTGTAGGACATGTTGTGAAAAGACCATCAGAAACATTGTGGGTTGTTTTTTTTTTTTCTGGATAAGACTTCTAAGTTTAAGATACTCCCAATATGAAATGACTTGGACACTATCTCTAGGAAAAAAAATGGTGCCGAGCAATCAATGAGTTGTAGCTCACTTTCCGTGTAAGAAGAACAAAGGAATGTTTTGCTTTAGTATAAAATGAAGATAAAGTAACTGTGGGAAAAGATTTGAGGACAGGCATTGAGAAGCAGAGGGAAAGTCCCTAAAAGGAAAAGGGAAAACTCCCCCCATGGAGAAGCTATCAGACAGTCATCCTTGGTGTGGCAGCCACCTGCTGTGTAGGCCCACCCATAACAGGGATAGGGATGGAAGGCTTTTGTCTGCCTCGGAAAAAAGCTCGTTCAGTGACAGAAAAGGGGGTGTTTCGTGTATACAGCACTGGCCCCAGGGGGAGTGTGGCTCAGACGTAGGTGGTCCCAAAGCCCAGGGTTCAGGAGGCAGTAATATCATATGCCAGTGCTGCAAAGGAGTCCTCTCAAAGGAAGTGAGTAATAGAGAGCAGATGATTGCAATACATCACTGTATAACACATCATATCCTATACTGAAGTGTTTAAATACATACTTAATTTAATCCCAAGCACTTCAGGGTTTGCAAATCACCCCGTGAGAGTTGTTGTACACCTCCCATTTGCACAAACAGAAGTGTCTGTCCCTTAGATGGCTCTGCAATTTTCAGACCCTTGATATCCTACAGTACAACCAAGGGAGACAAAACAAGAATAGTCAGAAGTTTGCTCCCAACTCTGTTGGACAGGATCTGTTCCTATTTTGATGTCTTAAGCTTGAACTACAGAACCTTTTCTGGAGGTCAGCATCTTCTGTGCCATACAGATTCAGTGTCCTTGGTGGGTGGCGTATATGCAATGGGCCATAAGAAATGATCACAGAGTTGAGATTAAAACAACCTCTCAGGTGATTACTCACCCATTCCCCATTCCACCTTCATTTCTATTCTTTCTCGAGAGTATTAAATGGAATTAAGGCCACACACAGTTTAAGGAGAAAAAGCAGGGGTTCAGTTATAGACACTTTTTGGAGGGAAACAAAGATTGCTCTTTCTACTGTAGAGATGTTTGCACCTACGTGTGCTTAATGTTTTAGGGAAGGAGAGGGAAGATGTGTGTACAGTCTGTAGGAGACAAAATGTTGCATATAAATATAGATGGAAATAGTGAAAGATGAGGGCTTAACCATCCCTTCCTTGCCACGTTCTTTACTTTACAGGCTTGAATGCCATCTCAGGAAATCAGCGATGGTAAAGCCTTCACTTTTAGAGACCTTGACTGTAAGTGAGTAAGAAAAGACTTGGAAGGTGGTCACACATAGCATGCTTTAAAATAAAAATAAAAATAAATTTAAAAAAGAGAAAGAAAAAGGAAAAAGAAGCGAAGTATATGCTTACTTCTACACAATGAAAAATCGATTCACGGAAAGTTTAGGCTCAACCGCACTTCTTGCCTGAGAAAGAGCTGTCAAATTATCTTAGTTGGAAGCTGCGCCGAGGTATTGTCCTTAATTGCTGTGATAATGCTCCGTTTTGACAGCTACAATACCTGGTTCAACATGGCTGCTAACAAAAAAGTCAACCATTAAGTATGTTTTCTTAAACAGTGACTGATAAGTTGTTATCTTTCAGCATCTCCAGCTAATTAGATATCACGAGTCAAAGTTAATTTGGTGGAAAACATTTCTCGACTTAATGACATTTATGGGCAATTAGGCACGTTGCAGAAAGGAACACACATTTACATTTCAGCCTATTTCCAGCGCTTAACAAGAACCCACCTCATCCTCCACTAGAGACTTCTGGCCCTCTGAGGAATAAGCTCAGGGCAGACACCACAGGTCCTCTTGTTTTTCTGGAAGCCAGCAACCGTTTGCACGAAGTGAGCTATCACCCAGTAATGAGGCACAGACAGAGATAAAACTAAGCACAATAAAAGCTTCTACTCTCTTTAGACTCCTGTCTCGTCACGGCAAGGATTGTGCCCAATTCTAGAGTAACAACGACTGAGGGATGTAAAGTGAGCTCATGTTATGACATCTCCTCCAACCGCTACTTCTGCGAGATGTTTGTTAAAGTCTTTAATGGTGTTTGGAAGGGAATTTGGAAAAGCAAATACATGACTTTAAACCCGTCCCCAGAGTTAGCATTTTCTTGCCACAATCCTTTTTTTCCTTAGGCAAGCTTCACTTTGCAGATGCTAAATGATGCTTTTCCCCTATGATCTTATGCTTTACACCAGAGTTTGTGAAGAAGTCAGTTTAGTTTATTTTTAATTACTGTGAACTCAGGGAGCTGGAGAGAAAAATAAGTAATCCCTGTTAACTACAGGTGGGAAACGAGTGTGCCCCATTCCGTTTGGATTTCAGAGGCTCCGCAGAAGGCACTCTACTGAGGTTGTCACCTGCTTCTGATTTTCACAAAACTTGCAAGAATGTGGTGTCCATGAGTAGAACCAGTATCACATAAAGCAGAAATTGCTCAATGGCTCCAAAGCCTGCTTACGGAATCCCCTGTTCTTAGGATATTTAGTTTAAAAGTACTGTAAATGAAAGGTATGCTGAGCACACATCTTTTGCACTGCCTGCACTCACTATTTGCTCTGGACCCACCCCTGTCGAATCTGAGAGCTGAGGCCACACCTACAGCATAAGCATTCTAAAATATTTGTATTGGATTACAAGGAGCGGGAAGCATCAAAATGGGCAGATACGGGTCAAAGCACATCCTTCTAAGCGCTCTTTGCAATTTCAGACAAATAACCTCTGCGGAGAAGAAACAGAGGCTTCCTGAGGGCTCAGGTGTGATATTTTTTTATCACTTCTATCTCAGTCTTACTAGATAGGAGGTGTCTTTATTCCTTCCTACATGCAGTTTTTTACCCCTGTAGAGTAACATGCAGCAAATCTATGCTGGCGCTTAAGAAATGCCCAGTGACACCAATTAGTGCCCTGCAGTACAGTAAGTGATGGCCTGCCCATTTCTGTGGGTGGCTGGTGCTGGCAGGGAGGGGCAGATCCCACCCGGGCACTGGGGCTCTGCTTACAGGCCTGAAAGCAGAGAACACCCCCCTCGGGAGCAGGGGAGGACATCTGCGGTCTCGACCATCCCGATCTATTTGCTCAGCTCACTCTACAATTCAATGTATGTAAATAAGTAGCCTGGCATTTGTTAGACATGAAAGCGGTACACTTTATAGAGGCAGGCTTTATTTACAGGAGCTCTGTATTAAAATTGTAAATGCCACCGACAATTACTGTTGCAACGACTCAGCCCCTCAACGTTATCCCTTCAGGACACGGAATAATTTCTCTTTCCAATTACCACGGATGTGACAAACCCCTGCCCCAGCAGAACGCGGAATACATTTGAGTCCCTTCACCCTTGCCGGGGTGGCCGCGGGCCGCTCTCAGGGAGCTCTGAAGCTCCGCATTTCCTCCCATCTGCTCACACGTCCCCTCAACTTCCCTCGTTTCCCGGCCCGCCATGAGAAGCGGTGCCGGCCGCAAGGCCCAGCAGGCGGCGCTGCCGCCCTCTAGCTGTCCCTGGTGCGCCGGGTTCCCCCGGGCCTCCGCCGTGTGTGCCGCGCTCCCCGGGCGTTGCCCGCCATGTTCAAGGTAACCCTGCCTCAAAGGGAGCCGCTCACTGACGAACGTGGACAGAGTTTAGCAGGGTCTGTTGTGATAAGACAAAGGGAGATGGTTTCAAACTAAAAGTGGGGAGATTTAGGCTGGATATGAGGAAAAAGTTACAATAAGAGTGGTGAGGCGGTGGCACAGGTTGCCCAGAGAGGCGGTGGATGCCCCATCCCTGAAGACACTCAGAGCCAGGCTGGGTGGGGCTCTGAGCAATCTGATGGAGCTGTAGGTGTCCCTGCTCATTGCAGGGAGTTGGACTAGATGGCCTTTAAGGTCCCTTACAAATCTAAGGATTCTGTGACTCTATGATTCTACAAAAAACAGGGCAGGACTGGGCCCTCCAGTCAGCCTGTCCTGGTTATGCTATTCCCACATGTCTCAGAGGCTGTCTGATGCCAGCACTGAGACAGAGAAGCTATGGAGAAAGTTTTTATGTGTCCTTGTGCTGTTTGTACCCCAAGGATCGGTCTACTTGGGTTCAAAGGGGATGTATACAGCACCTTAAAGCTTGAGACCAAAACAAAGAACTTGCTGCTTAGCGCTGCCTTCTCCGTACACTATCAGGAAAGAAGAGGGAGAAAAGCCCTTCCATGCCAGTGCCTTTTTAATGGGTCACAGCTGGAGTAAGAGAAATGGTTATTGCAGATGAAGTATTGGATGAGTGTTCACATTGTGCATCAAATTTTGCCTCTGTCACAGCCTTGTTACCTGAACGTGGGCGAGGCATTGCATCCTGCACTCTTTTCGTCTCTATTTTCCCTCTGTGAAATGGAAACACAAGTTCTGCTCTCACACAGTTGGTGTAAACATCATTTCTATTGGGTTTGGACAGCGTCCTTATCTGCCTGGAACAAGACTTCGATATAGCTGTGGATATAGTCCATGTTTGCTGGCTACATGTGCTTTTGGTTGTAGACAGAAGGCAGCGTGAGGACTTGTATTCCAGAGCTGGGTAACTTTGAAAAGATCCAGGCATGGGAATGGCATCTCTGACTTTGTGTCTAGAGGGCAAGGAAAGTTCTCACCAAATCCCCAGCCACGGCACGATTAATGCCAGGAGGGCAAACTGGACAAAGAGAAGGTAGAAATTTGTTCTAGGGGTAGTTCTGGTTCGTCACTGGCAGTGAAAAAGTTAAAACTCATAGGGTTATTCATGAATTCCGCTTTTTAAAAACATGTCCCATTAAAATGCAGATTTAGTCTTCCATTTGCAAAGAACATAGTTATTTCAAATTCTGTATGGGAATCCTTTTTGTATTTGTATCTTTTGGGTAGAAAGTCCAGCTGCCTCTTGTGAGATTGCACATATCTCTTCAGATGTCAACAAATCATTGAAAAGTGTCAGAAAGGGGGAAATGAAAGATAATTATTCAAACCATGGAGAGCTACTTTGAAAGTGAATAGAATCTGTCAGATAGTCTTTTGAGAACAGCAGTTGGCTGCTTGTATTGGATATATTAAATGGACATATCTAGAGGCAAGTAATGCTGTTTTAGATTCGGATCAGTTTAAGTTGGATTATTTTTTTGGTGGAGGTAGCTGCAACCACCAGAAATCGTTGAGGGAAATTAGCTGGGGAGGAGCTACATGGAGTTACTGTGACATACTAAAGGAAACAGAAGGCTCTGTAAATAAAATGCCTGCTCTTTCCTGGGAAGAAATTAGAAGCGTTACATATTTGTCTATTACATTTTCACACTGCAGTGGGATTAAAGACGGAGAATTTGAGTAAAATGAAATAAGTAAATTGGTGGCTGCGTAAAATGGCATACTCCTAAAAGAAACGCATCACAGGGAGATTAGTTAAGTCTCCATTACATCTGACTATTAGAATATTATTGAGAATTTGCTTAGACCAGCACTCTGAGCTCAGCCAGAACAGCCTGGCGGTGCTGGCTCCTGAAGCTGCCAGACTTTCCTCCGCCACTAACTTTTTGCATGCCCTTTGGGATCTCCCACATCTGAAGTCTGTGATCAGACCAGAAATCTGCCTTTTCCAAGAGAAATTAGGATAGGCGATATTTTATAAGGCACAGAACACAGCCCAGTAAAAAGCCATAAATGCTCGATCCTGTATCTCCCAGGACAGTTGCCCATGGTTTTACTGTAACGATGCAGAAGCAGTGAGCATCTCACAAGTTTTCTGGACTATCATTGAGTGCAGTGGTGCAGGCTAATGAATGACAGGCCATTTGCAGGAGCTCTATGACTTAACTGCATCAATCTTTAATGCAAATTAAAGAAGCAGAAAGGGGTACTGAACTGAGAAACACATATATAGGTGGCAAGCTGCAGCCATCACCTTACAAGTTCAGTTCTTTCCAGGTGATCTTTTTTTATTTCCTTTTTTTCTAGAGCTGACTGCATTGTACTTTTCCTGACTCTGTATCAGCTGCTGCTAGGTTGTATGTAAACAGGAGAAAACCCACAGCAGCATTAATTTATCACTACTTTTGCAGCACTTAATCCTCTGGAGAGGAAGATAGACTGTGAAGCAAGAGTGGCGGCCCTGGGCTGAGGATGGCTGGTGTTTCTGGTTTTGTTTCTTTTCCAGCTGTTCTTCCTTCTCTCATCCGGTACAGAATGAGATCTCATCTGAAGTTTTATTGAGCTGCCTTTATTCAAACTGAATTTTCTAAATTGTCCCGAGAGAACAGATTGAAAGGCTAAAAGATGCAATCAGCACATCCCCTTCCAAAAAGAACAGATAAAAGGACATTTTTGCAGTACCAGTGCCCATTACAGGTATGCTCTAGGAAAAGGCTGAGATCCAGCTCTCAGCTCTTCCAAAAGCTGGGAAAGACCATTGTTGAGGGCTGGGTTCATGTCACTGCAGATACTAAGAGTAGCCTTTGGAGAACCTGTAAACTACCTTACACTTTGAATACAAGCAAGTAGAACATTTTGGTTTAAGTCTTTCTTCTTTAATACTTACCTTCTTCTGACTCACATACATAAAATTGAATTTAGTGTCCAGCTTCCAGTATACACCGCCAAATGCCCACAGATCTAGTATAGTTTTTTCAGTAGGAATGTATTGGCTGAGTTGCAGTCACCCTCTTTCAGTGTTGTACATTTACAGTTTTTATCAAAGGAATTTTGCAAAGGAGAAGAAATAGATCCCAGAGTCCTCAATATCATCTTTGTTTTCATCTTCCCCTTACCTGCAGGAATAAATGGAAGACCAGAGGGCCAAACTACTCCTTTATTTGCCTTGCAGGGAAAAAAACAACAACCCACAAACCAAAACAAATCAGTTTATGTGCAAGTGGACAAAATGTTCAAGTAGTGACTTACAAAGTACCTTCAGTGCCCAATGTTTCTCTCTGTTTCCTTCATTTTCTCCATAGGATGAAACTACTGGGACCCCACTAATGTTCCTTCGCACCAGCCTCTGACCACTCCAGACTCGGCAGCAACCTGTGTGGCCAACTCCAGCCCTGTGTATTGGTGAGTTACAGAAAAACGGGAGCAACTTGGCTATGCTGTTGCTTGGATTTCTATTGTAGTGACCACAAGCACTTTCTCCTAGATCTAGATAACTACAGCAGCTTCTCAGAGTAGCCTTTTGAAGGAAGAAAGCAAGCTTGAAGTGACCTAAGTGAGTTTTTGTGCAGATGAATCCCTCTTGCTCCCCTCCGTGGGCTGGAGCTGAGTGCCTGAATCTTGACAATTCCCTCCTGTTTCCTTCCCAGAGGAGCCGGAAGAGCAGTGATACCCATGGAGAGTAGAGAATGTGTTCACAGAGTACTCCTCTCCCCCAGCATTGTGGAGCGAGATAAATCTTCTGAATCTGCTTTTTCCTCTCTTTGGTGATAAAGGTAGTTGTGGTGGCCTTGGGTACCCAACTGGTAGATACCTGAAGCCGCGTGTTATGAATCCCACTGCTTTTAACTTGTAACACAGAATGGCTGAAATTGTAATTGGGCTGAGAAGTAGCTCCTTCCCACCTACTCTTTATTTTAAGGGAAAGACAAATTTTACTTTCTCCTTTCTGTACTTTGTCGGTTATTCAGATGGTGTGCTGACAGCTGGCTAAAGCTGCCCACAGTGCATTTCTTCCCTGGAGCTGGAGAGCCACTGCCTCTTTTGCCCCTCTCTGCAGCAAGAAGCCTGTGGCAGTGAGCATGGGGAAGGAGACAGCTCTTCACTTTTTTTCTTTCTTTTTTCTTTTTCTCCAGGATTTTCTTCCTTCTTCTATTCCATTGTCTAAAAACATAATTGAACTTGACTGCAAAGTCATGACTGGTTTTCACTTTTGGTTATCTCACTATTATTCCATCACGATAAGGGGAGTTACTGCAGAGTTAAGCCTAATTTACAGGAGAGGAGAATAGGGGCTCGTTTCATTCCAGTGTTTCTGTTCAAAGGGATTAAAATGAGAGAGAGAATTAAGAAAGAAAAGGAAGAGCTGAACTGAAAGAAGTTTGAGAAACAAAAAAATGTTGTCACTGGGGAGCTATGCACTTTCTCCAGGGAGTTTTGCTACCAGATAATCTTTGAGGTGGTGGAACAAGGTATTTAAATCTCTGCTAAATCCAGGGAAGGGAAAAAGAAAGTAAAGAGCCAGCAAAAGGAAAAGGTGTCTTTTTTTTTTTTTTCTGGCAAACAATCTACCTCTTCTGTAAAAAAAAAGTTGCTCTATCCCATTGATAATTACGCCCTCAGCAAAAGGACTTTTAAATTCAAATGTAATTTTTCTGCTGAGAAGACAGGACGTGGCCTCAAGCAATCTTCTTCTTTCAAACTGACAACACTAGTGTGTTTTTTTGTGCATGAAAGTATATATATTTTAAATGAGCATGGTTGGGATTTACGTGCATGTTTGCTTTTCAGTGGGAACTTTGTCCTTGCTCGTCTAGGTCAATGGGCCAACACCAGGAAGGCATCAGCGATCGCTCCCTGCTGTTCCTGAATGGGTGGCACTGGCACTGTGCCCTGGGGCTGAGGCTTCTGCACTATTTCTCAGGGTGCTCATTCAGGCCTCCGGGAAGTTTATGGGATTTTTTTTTATGCCAGGTGTCGTGTGGCTGAGAGGCCCGGGTCTGGAAGCCTACATGGGTAACAGAAGGGCCATGCCAAAAATGCGGCAACGTTTAATGATTTGTGTCAGGGAAGTTTAATCCTTTGGGTGCAAGGTTTATAATTCCACAGCGGATTAGCAGCCCCGGCCATTGAGAACTCGAGGCTGGGGACCGATTTTTTTATCTAACCTGGATTTGGGCCTGCAAACCATATTTTCATATGAAAAGATAGAGTTCAGACGTTCAGGTGTTCGAGCTAAGCATGCTAATATAGAGACATTTTATGGCTAAAAAACCAATAATAACGTGGGCCAAAAGAATTTCGGCTGAGTTGAAAGCAGAGTTTTAAATGGGTCCTGAATTCAGTTCCAAATAGCTAAAACCGGGCAAGGTAATTTGCTACTGATCATTATTTTTCAGTTTGCTGTAATTATAATTCTGATGTTATGAAGTAGCTGAGGAAAAAAACCCAACACCTAGAGCCGATTAACCTGTGGAAGGAGGGTGTGGAAACGGCAAATTCATCAAAGCTTTTTGGACAAGGTAGTTCTCTGGTAGAGGCCCCTCTCCATTTCTCTCCTTAGTGCCTGTGGAGCTGTGGGTGTGATGCTGCTCTGGGGACAGGAGTAACAGCCAGCGTCTGCTCGGCACGGAGGGGACATGCATGCACGCTCGCACGCATCGCTACAATGATACCCTTCAGGCCGCCTGCCCGTCAAAGCGCCTCCCGGGCAAGCAGACATTCAGCTGAATGAAATGGGAGTTAGGCTGGCGTTAGTCATTCAGGTTACCACGAAGCATTCCCACAAAGTCTGTAAATATTCACACATGGGTAGCATTGTCTCTTTAAAAGGATTAGTCTCTTTAATTAGATCTATCATTCCCTTTGACCAAGGTTTCTTTAAAAGATACAGTAGTACGAGCACTGTACCAGCAAAGATAAATTGCCTCCTTTGAGAGAGTGACATTTCCCCCATTGAGATGGGCCCTTTTCTGGGGTTGTTGTTTTGCCCCATGAAGCGGCCATTCAGGTAGCGCGGCGCTGAGAGCGCCTTGTTAGAGCTCAGAAACTATTTGTGCGGCCGCGGCAGACTTGGACTTTCCAACTGGCACCGAGGAGAAAGAGCCGCTTGTTTCCCCGCTATCGGGAAAAAAGGGCCGGTGCAGGTGGTGCTCCATCAGTAAGACGCTGTTGGAAGAAAAGCTTGCAGGTGCTGGCGCTGCGAATGGGCGCGCACTTCCTGGGTCCGGCGCGAGCTAAAGAGGACTGCCAACCCCACACAGAACCGCACTGTTGCCTTACGAGTGAATAAAAAAAGATGTTTCAATGCTGTCGTCGGATCTGGGTGGTTTGCCACCGAGGACAAAAAGTCTCCTGTAAAATTTGATTTAAATAGTCCTATCTCACTTGCGCTCTGGGTGACCAGATTCAATTGTGCTGGTGTCCCCTGTGCAGTATGATATCATAGCTTCAGAGGAAGGCTTTATTTGGAGGTCACATTAGTTTGTCCTGTGGATGTAATCATTTTTTGTGCCACGGACAATGTTTTACTGTGGAGATATGGGCCAGATGGCTCAGCCACTTGCAGTCCAGCGTTAAACAGGCTCTTTATTGTCGTTGAATAAACAGAACCTATTGTCTGTCGCTCACGAAACTCTAGTGTCCATCACTGTTTAAAGATGAAGTATTAAATTTTCATGGCTTAGGGAAGAATATGTAAAACAACAAGTAGAAGGGGTGTGGGCTTCCAAAACATATCCTCATTGTCTGTCCTTTTTTTTTTTTTTTTTTTTT
>PPHD01006409.1:0-22128 GCA_002909625.1 Bambusicola thoracicus
AGATTCAGTAGTGTAGGAAATAGCTATTCAGGCAATGGCTAATAGGGAAATTTCATAGACTGGAAAGCACCATGCCAGATCTAAGTTATGCCTTGCCATGCATTACAGTATAAGTCCAGTTTGTTGTATTGTGCATATGGTTATTAATAACTTAGGGAAAATGGTCCAAGTCCAAAATTTGCACGACAGACTTCCTAGATACTTCAGCTGTATGTATAACTGTACTTTTCTGACACTCTTTTATGAAAGAAAAACCAATGAAGGTTTTTCAAACGTTTCTTTAAATGTTCTGAAGTCTGCTATTTTATATTCTATGGCCGTGATATTCAATCCTAAGATCTCACTGTGTTAAGAATCAGCAGTCATTTTCATTTTCCTGAAGTTTCAGAAAGGAAATTTCTGAGTATGGTTCTGTTTGTTACTGAATCACAGTGGTGAGAAAGACATGAGGTATTGTGAGGGTTTTAAAGTATTGACTTATACAGTGTAAAAGGTAGAAGAAAGGTGTAATGTAACTTCAGGGTGTTTGGTCAGAAAGTTTCATGCTTTTCCTACTTCGCATGTCAGGTCATAAAGAAGAAGATGAAAAGCCTTCTGTTTCTGCTGTACTGTCCCTGGAACAAACAGCTGTGATTCAGGAGATGGTAAATCAGGATGTACTTCCAAAGCTGATGATTCCCAGTCCTGCCAGTGAACTGCAAATAGTGACCGAAGAGAAACAAGAAGAAGCAATAAACTGTGCATCAGATGATTTGGATGAGGATGAAGAAGAGGATGAAGAAGAGGAAGAAGAGGAGATGGAAGATACCAATATGCCTAAAGAAAATGCTGAAATGCCTTTGATATGTGAAGAAAAGTTAGACTCTATGGAAGAGCAGAAGAGTACATCAGAGGAATCTCCAGAAAGCTCTCCAAAGAAACTTGTGGTGAAAATTCCAAAAGCAAGGGGTGAATCAAATGGTGATGTTCAGGAAACGTTCATGTTTCCTTGTCAGCACTGTGAGAGGAAGTTTACAACAAAGCAAGGACTTGAACGCCACATGCACATTCATATATCTACTGTTAACCATGCTTTCAAATGCCGATACTGTGGGAAAGCCTTTGGTACTCAAATTAACAGACGAAGGCACGAGCGGCGCCATGAGGCAGGGCCAAAAAGGAAACCGTTCTTAACACTAACATCATCACAGCACTTGGATAATGTTGCTGATAACCAGGTGATTGTGGGTGATGGTCTTAAAGACGACTTGAACGTTTCCAATCTTGTACAAGACTCTGTTGTCTTGGATTCTGAGAAAGTCTCCCAAGAAATGTCACACTCTGCTTTCGCCGAGGAAAACAAGGAGCCCAAAGAATTGCATCCATGCAAATACTGCAAAAAGGTTTTTGGAACTCACACCAACATGCGGAGACATCAGCGCAGGGTTCACGAGCGTCATCTTATTCCCAAAGGTGTCAGAAGAAAAGGATACTTTCATGAAGAGCCACCACTTCAAACTGAGCAGGCCCCACCGGTGCAGAGTGTATATATAGCAAGTACTGAAATAGAAGAGGAAGGTGAAATAGATGATGTCTATATTATGGATATTTCCAGCAATATTTCTGAAAACTTAAATTATTACATTGATGGTAAAATTCAGTCCAACAGCAGCACTAGTAATTGTGATGTGATTCAGATGGAGTCCAACTCTGCAGACTTGTATGGACTAAATTGTATCATCAGTCCGGTCACAGTGGAAATTTCCTCAAATATAAAGATTACGCAAACACAGGTGAATGAACCTCCTAAGGAGCCCTCTGTTAGTGGGAGCAATGAATCCAAAAAGAGGAGAACTGCCAGCCCTCCTCTTGTACCAAAAATAAAAACTGAAATAGAACCAGAACCTATAACTCCTACTAGTTCCTTAAATCTTCCTCTTAGCATTTCAACAGAGGGCTTACCTTTTCATAAAGACAAAAGCGTTTATTTGTCCTCAAAATTAAAACAGCTTCTTCAGACACAGGACAGTAAGAAGATAACTCCATCAAGTGAAATCCCTAAGCTTGGACCTTCTGTTGCATCATCATCTATTTTGCCTCCAGTATCCAGTAGATTTAAAAGAAGGACCAGCTCTCCTCCCAGTTCTCCTCAGCACAGTCCAGTACTTCGAGATTTTGTCAAATCAGGTGAGGGAAAAACTGTGTGGAATGATAGTCTTCGAAGTTCAAAAATGCCAAAGTTAGAAAGCCACAGTAACTCACCTGCTTGGAGCCTAACTGGAAGAGAGGAGAGAGAGACTGTGAGCCCTCTTTGCTTCGAAGACTTCAAAACATCAAAAGACTGGACAGTGGCCCCAACCTTTGGCAACGTATGCAACCAGCAACCCCTGGATTTGTCTAGTGGTGTAAAACAAAGGTCTGATATCAAAAATAAGCATCAGGTTCCTTGGGAATCTGTGTTAGATTTAAGTGTGCACAAGAAGCCTTGCAGTGATGCTGAAGTTCGGGAATACAGAGAAAATTCCATTCAACCAACATGTAGTGGCGTTAAAAAGAAGAAACCAACCACTTGCATGTTACAGAAGGTTCTGCTGAATGAGTATAATGGAATGGATGCAGCCACAGACAGTGCACCCGGTGTGAACAGAAGCCCAAGCCCAAGCAAATCCATGGAGTCTCAGGCAGAACCAGACACAGACCCAAGTCTGTCTGCATCGTCTTCTGTTGACACTCAGTCCCTTAGTTCCTCTGTTTCCCTTGTGCCACACGCATCTGTTGCACCTTCCATGTGTCAGCTGCCTCCTTTGTTAACACCAACTAATCCTCCTTCCCCACCACCCTGCCCACCTGTTTTAACAGTTGCAACATCACCTCCTCCCCTTCTTCCAACAATGCCTTTATCAATTCCAGATGTCTCTGCTAGTGCCACTAACACTTCCTCTTGTCCATCGCCACTTTCAAACACTACTACCCAGTCTCCACTACCAGTTCTTTCACCTACAGTTTCTCCATCTCCATCTCCTGTTCCTTCAGTTGAACCGCTCATTTCTGCTGCTTCACCTGGTCCTCCTACTCTGTCTTCCTCCTCTTCTTCCTCTTCTTCATCCTCCTCCTTCTCTTCCTCCTCCTCCTCATCATCTCCCTCTCCCCCTCCTCTTTCAGTGGTTTCTTCCGTTGTTTCTTCTGCTGATAACCTTGAAAATACTCTTCCAATAATAAAACAGGAGGAAACGGAAAATGAGCAGAAGGCCAGAGAAGATCCTCGTACTGCAAGTGAATCGGGAGTAGTGCAGGAAACATTCAATAAAAGCTTTGTGTGCAATGTCTGTGAATCACCTTTTCTTTCTATTAAAGACCTAACTAAGCATTTATCCGTCCATGCTGAAGAATGGCCCTTCAAATGTGAATTCTGTGTACAGCTTTTTAGGGATAAAACAGGCTTGTCAGAACATCGCTTTCTGCTTCACGGAGTAGGAAATATCTTTGCTTGCTCAGTGTGTAAAAAGGAATTTGCTTTTTTGTGCAATTTGCAACAGCATCAGCGAGATCTCCATCCAGACAAAGTGTGCACACATCATGAGTTTGAAAGCGGGACTTTGAGACCCCAGAATTTTACTGACCCCAGTAAGGCCAACATAGAGCACATGCAGAGCCTGTCAGAAGACTCTTTAGAACTTTCTAAAGAGGAGGAAGAAGATGAAGATCTAAATGATTCCTCGGAAGAGCTTTATACTACTATAAAAATAATGGCTTCTGGGGTAAAATCTAAAGATCCAGATGTTCGTATGGGCCTCAATCAACACTACCCAAGCTTTAAACCACCTCCATTTCAGTATCACCATCGAAATCCTATGGGTATTGGCGTTACTGCAACAAACTTCACTACCCACAATATTCCACAGACTTTCACTACTGCCATCCGATGCACAAAGTGTGGGAAAAGTGTCGATAACATGCCTGAGTTACACAAACACATACTGGCCTGTGCTTCTGCCAGTGACAAAAAGCGATATACGCCCAAAAAAAACCCAGTACCACTGAAACAGACAGTGCAGCCTAAGAACGGCATGGTTGTCATCACTGGTCCTGGAAAGAATGCCTTCAGACGAATGGGTCAGCCAAAAAGACTTAATTTCAACGTTGAGATTAGCAAAATGTCTTCAAATAAACTAAAAATAAATGCATTGAAAAAGAAAAACCAGCTTGTCCAGAAAGCTATCCTGCAAAAGAAGAAATCTGCCCAGCAGAAGGCAGAATTGAAAAATAGTCTTTCTGAGTCAGACTCTCACATCTGCCCCTACTGTAATAGAGAGTTTACATACATTGGAAGTTTGAACAAACATGCATCATATAGCTGTCCCAAAAAGCCCATCTCCCCATCCTCCAAAAAAAAATCATCCAAAAAAGGTGCGAGTTCATCACCTGCAAACGGCGAAAGAGGCAGCAACCAGCGCAGACGAACAGCAGATGCAGAAATCAAACTGCAAAGCATGCAGCCTCACTTGGGCAAGACAAGAGCACGAACCTCAGGACCTGCACAAATCCAGCTGCCCTCTGCATCCTTCAAATCCAAACAAAACATTAAATTTGTACCTCCCATTCGATCGAAAAAGCCAAATCCGTCTTCATCATTGAGGAACTCTAGTCCTGTGAGAGTGTCCAAAATGACTCATGTTGATGGGAAAAAAACTAAGGTGGTAGGTAAGAACACTTCCTCTGGCATCTCAAGCAAAGCCACCCGGAAATTGCACGTCAGAATACAAAGGAGTAATAAGGCTGTTTTGCCAAGTAGGTCTGCTGTGGCAAGTAAGAAAAAGGCAGACAGATTCACTGTAAAATCTAGAGAGAGGATTGGAGGACCTATTACACGAAGCTTACAGCAGGCGGCAAATGCCGAGGCAGCAGAAAACAAAAAAGATGAAAGCAGTACAAAGCAAGAATTAAAAGATTTCAGGTAAGCTTTTAATTTGAACTTCGGGCAAAACAGGAACACGTTGCTTGCTGTTTTGCCAATTTTCTTGGTCTTTTTTTGAGTTTGTCATATTTAAATCAGAAGAAGATTGCATTTCCTAAAGCGTGGTTAAGCAGCTCAGTCACGTATGATGTACATATTTGATGCATTTTGTCACGTTGTCATATATACATAATTTGTATAGAGAATGTCCTTAATTTTAAATGGATTTGAAAATGCTGGGGAAAAAAAAAAAAATGTCAGCACTTGAGTGCAAATAATAAACCTAAGTCGTTAAACTTCATGTTCCTGGTGACAATGATGGTGTATCTGCTATCCAGCACACGGTGGCCCGGAATCATTCTAGGTTTAGGTGATGGTGGTTTGTTAAGCAAAAAGTCACGACTGCGTTTTTACCCTCCTATTAAAACAATTGGAAATGTTGTTTTTTTAAATAAAAAAAAAATATTCTCTGCATATCATATTAAAAAAAAAAAAAAGAAAGCATACTTCAACAACTGTATGTGCATCCGAATTGAGTCAGATCTCTAAATACTTAATATAAGGGAAATAGATGTGTAAGAAAAGTGACATGAATGTGTAAAGTTTTGTTAAAAGTATCATGCTCTTATGTTTCAGTTTAAGAAAGAAATTATAACTAAAGTTCTATTTCGTTTTCAGATGAAGCATTTTAATCATAAGAAAGGGTAACACTTAAATAAAATAAAATCTTACTCTATGTGCCTGAGTCCCGTTTAAAGTCTTCATGTAATCTTTCAAGTCAGTAGTCTGTTTTGCAGCCTTCAACATTTCTGTTAGCAGGCATCTGCCCTGCTGTTCTTGTAACAGGTGTCTGATCTGCTGGGTGACTTTCACAAAACTCAGTGCTGATTGTTTGCTTTTCGTTATGCTGATTACAGCCCACAGCTGTGATTAACAGGTTTGTGGCTAAAGGTAGGATTTCTTTACCAAAGCAATTGGTAGTGGAGAGGGGCCAGCCTGTTTCACAAGTGCCCACAAGCAAAAATTGTCAGGAAGTGTCAAAAGCCAACTTTATGCAGCTTGTATGTCTTGCAGTGAAGACCTCTTGTGTGATAGTTTTGGGAAAATACTTCCTATAAAGCAAAGCTTTGACACAGCAGAATAATTTCAAAGAACTGAAAGGGAAATGAAATAGTCCAAGTTAGGACATGTTGAAGGAAAAAATTATATATGTACTCCTGCAATTTGGAGAATATAATGGTGTTGAATATGCCTTTAAAGTACAAAAACTGTCAGCCAGGCCTGCTCTCTTGGACATAATAATCTTCATGTTGCTTAATTCTCCGATCAGCTGCTCTCTTAGTGCTGTATGTGGAACTTTTACATGATGCCAGGACAGATCAGTAGAATTCAAAGCTGGAATGGCACACCTTTCCACCCGAGCTAATCATTTGACCTTGAAGCAAAATAAGTGAGTGCTTGGAAATCTCTGCATATGGAAGTTGTTCAGTAGCATTCAGGGTAAATAATGGTCTACTGAGGGGCAAGGTTTCCTTGACTGTCTCAAATGCCATTAGCTTACTTTGGCACCTTGCAGTCTTTAATGGTTTAATGAATAGTTATCCTAGAAGAATTCTTGGTTTTGTTTCTGAACTGTTGTTCATAAATCCAGCTCGTCTCATCACCACATCACCTTTGTTTTTATCTATCAAATATGGAGAGGTGTTTATTTTATTTATTTTTTTTTTTGCTTTCATACACTATTTTATGTCTGCATAACCTTCAGTTCTATTCTATGTAGACATTTTTTTTCCTCCCCAAAGGAAACCTCAATTCTTAGTATCATTCAAGACTGTCATTGGATGCGGTAGTTGTCTCCAAATTTGTTTTTCACCTTTCAGTTTTTCTATGTAAACATACTCCCTTTGCAAATAAGTTGTTTTGACATTTCAGTTTTTTGGGTTTTTTTGTTCTATTTTCTAGGAATATCCAGTAAAACAAAGCAAAACAAAACAAAATCTCTTAATGACATGGTAGAGCTGGTGCATGCTCAACTTAGGATAAGCACTACGACAATGGATGTGAAGTCCACCAAGCTTGTGAAACCAGCTGAAGCTGACTCACAAGGCGCAGGGCTTTGTGCCTAACATGCATGCTGGGCTTCATGGTGAGTCAGATGAGAGAAGGGTACTGTTAAAAGCAAAATGGAACCAAAAACAAGAGCAAAAAAACACACAACCATACCCAAAACAAAACAAAAGCCGCACACAAAAGCATTGAAAGAAAGTGGGAGTAAATTGAACCAAATCTTTAGCCTTTGAATGCTTAGATCCTGGTTTTGTCCATGCCTTCATGAATGACTTAAGAGATGGTTCCGTTCTAAGTTTGGTAAAGCAGAGATCCCCTGTTTTATCAGTAGTTTGGTAGGTTCAAGGACAACAGTTACTGCTGCACTCTTTTTGTCATTAGGTAACTCTGTTAAAACCTTCCTTCTAAATGAATCAGTACGGGGGGACCTGGTAGGACAGAATTTCCTTTTCTTCCCACCTCCTCTCCATTCTCTGCATCTTTTGGATGGCCATCATTTAATGGGAAAAAAAGCCTGAGTGAGTTCTTTGTGAGTTTTCCAAATTCTTATTTATACATGCAAATGAAACTTTATATAGCAATGAAATACCGATACCAATTTCTAAATACTATATATAATGTGTATCTTTTTATTGATAAAAAAAAGGCTAGACCAGGGCTACATACCTGTATATTTTGAAAGTGAAATATATAATTACTCTAAAAGGTCCTATACACCTCTATCTAATAACTTAAAACAACAGTTGGTCTATTGTTCTTACACAGCTTTTTATGGAAATACCATTTCTCATGTTTATATAGCTTTCAGGATTAATGACTGAGTCGATGGGAAGTGACGAGTTTCATTATACAGCCACCCCTTTTATTTTTTGTTCTTGACTTAAAAAGTAATCTACCTCTTAAAATTTGTAGTTTAATACTTGTTTGGTGAATTTGTGCCACTTTAACTTTCACTTTCACTATCATTCCCATTTTGTTACATTTCTGTTATGGGGACTTTATGTTGAAATAATGTATAAAGCATTTGTAGCAAGTATAAAAAAAATAAAATATTTAAAATTATTTAAATTGTTTTGGACACTTCAATTGTACTATATGTGATCTACATTTTACATTAATTTTCATTCTGTTCTCATCTTGGGCTGTTAATCTTGGAGCGTGTTCCTGTATTAAAAGTTTGCTGTTAGTTATATTGTTTCTTTTTTTTTCTCTTTTTTCTTTTTCTTTTTTCCTTTCTGGAGAGTGATACAAAGAGTATTCTAATGAAAAACATTAAAAATTGCAATTTGACAACCAGCGGGTCCTCATTGCTTTTGAACACTGTAGCCTTGGTGAAGAGCCTGTAAGTGCAGGTAAGCAACAGGGGGGATATTCCTCCTCCAGCATGCAGTACATCCTCTAACCTGCAGATGTATTCAAGGCTATCTGTTGTGTTGCAAGCACTTAATGACCAGCTAGGTGGAACTACGTTTTATATAACTGTAACCAATAAAGTGAGCTTTTTTAAAACTCTGTGGGAAAACTTGCTTCTTGTTTGGAAACCAGATGTACCAGGAAAAGTGGAACAGTGTACATCTAGAAGGAATTAAGTATGCTTGCATCCTTGGGCTTTCTACGCCGAAACAAATTTCTACAAATCTAACACTAATGAGTTAGTCCTTCATTTTCTGTCCTGTGAATTTAGTTAATTTAAAAGTTTAATTAACACTTCACGCACTGTTTGAACTTTTTCTGTTCTCTATGCTTAATAGTTGTGAACTGACTTAGTTAAATACCAGTTCTGGCTCTGAGGACTTTAGGAAGTTGCATTCCAACACCAAGAGGAATTACAGGTTGTGTCGTCCTCCAACCATGGGGCCGGAAGGATCCTTGGCCATGGTAGTGTGGCAGCTGGATGGCATAACGTCACACTGCTGCCACTTAGCACTATTGCAAGAGCCCATTTCTTCCCAGTAGTCAGTTTGTAGCTTATGCAGTAGTTTATTCTCATTAATAGTTCTGTTTCACTAGGGATCACTGAAACCACCTCTTGGGTTTTCTTATGTATAAGTCATTCCCTGAAGACGTTATCCTGTCTGTAATGAGGTTTTCCCTGAATTTTAATCATTAGGGAAAAATCTGGTGAAGCGATGCAGAAGATGAACGTTATTCATTGAGTGTTTTTGCTCTGTGGTCACGTGTGCTGCAGTTTAATAGTGGCAAAGAGATTCTAGCTAGAAGTGTAATGTGCAGTAGCTGTTTTTAGGCTGTAGGACAGTGAAAGTGTTGAGTATTGGTTAGGCTTCACTATATTTACCAGAATGGAAACATGATGTTTGACATATTATCAGAGTTGGTTATCTTATAAGAACCGGGGAGCATGAAATGAAGTAAAAATTCCCCCATAGTTTTGAAGTTACTGCGGATGCAGCACTGAGCAGTTATCACATCTTCCACTGCTGGCAACTGAAACGAGCTGCTGTGTGATCTTAATGCAGTCTGAAAAAGAGAACTTGGAAGAGCTTGCCTATTAATTCTAGCTTCTGTCTGCTGAATGTGACCTGTGTGAGTCACACGGCAGTCTACTGTTACTCATAATGAAAATGAAATAAGGGATGAGTTCTGAATTTGCTGTTGTGGATCTGAGCTTTGTGGTAAGTGACCTGAGAAGAGGAGGTAAACTTCCACATCCTTCATAGTAAAACAGTACAGAATTAGAAACTTCTTGGGCTAGCCTACAATTCATAGTAATAACTGAAAATAATTCAATAGTAATGCAGTGTAGAACAGCAAAGCTTGATTTTGTTTCATCTCTGTGCAGTACTTACTTACAGAATGTCTGAATATCCTTTTGTGTTTTCAAGCTGTATGAGGAGTTTTAAGAAGTGCTCAAGACTGGAATGCACAAACATGAGGGAGGTTTGGAGGGATCTCTTCACCTGCACTGCCGCAGTTTTTAAAGTGGATTGTTTCACCTAAGCTTTGTGAGCAGTTCTTCCAAGGCTGAATGGACTGAGAGCTCAGTGCGACTCAATGGAGATATCTTGGGAATGAAGTACAAGTTAAAATGCTCTGGAGGGTTTTTGAAAGGTAGTATTCAGACTGCAATAAGAATCTGTGTTATTGCTGAGAGTGGGAAAGGAACAGTTGTTGTGAAACGTGGTGTTTGATGCAGGTCTCTGGCAGAGCTCAGGAAGGAATGGGAAGTGTTGGAGTCCCATGCCATCCTCGTGATCATGGGCTCTCCAATACTTCCAAACCTTTTGGACTGTCACGTGGCAGTAAAAAAGAAAAGGGGCTCAGGCAGACCGAGCCAGCTTGCTATTGTGCAGATCACATTGAGGTGCAGGTAGTCGTATCCCAGCTGTGATGTGATGGTAGACTGCACTTAGCAGTCCTTTAGGTAGTTTCTCTCTGCTGGCCGTTGCAATGTGAAATGAGGCTGGAAGATAAGGGAGAATGAATTCTTCCATCACTGAGCTGCTTTGAAGAGGCGTACCCTCAAACTTCACTGTCATTGGAATTGAAGTTTTATTCCCATTCATTGTGGGAAATGCTTTCACAGATCAAAAGCACTTTTTTTTTGATGTAGTGAGATGTGCAGGACTCGGGATGCTTAGAATCATAGAATGGCCTGGGCTGAAAAGGACCACAATACTCATCTCGTTTCAACCCCCTGCTATGTGCAGGGTCACCAACCAGCAGATGAGGATGCCCAGAGCCACATTAGTAGTTCCTGCAGCCTTCAGAGGTCTTGAGACCCACTTGGGGTACCCATTTCTTCATAAACCTAACTAAAAATCAACTGCGGTCTTCCCTATGTGTGATAAATGCTTCTCATTCTTTTCCTCTGTCATGATCATGAATGGATGGATAAACATTTTTTATCAGATCATCAGGTTAGATTAAATGACAGTGTAGAGGATGTATTTGAGTACTGCTGCTTTGAATTCAATATTCATCACTTTTTGGCTCACACAGTGCTCTGTGCTTCTTTGAAAGGGCAGGGAGATAAGTGATATTGTTCTTTGAAATGTGTATTATCATAGAATCAGAATCATAGAATGGCCTGGGTTGAAAAGGACCGCAACGATCATCGAGTTTCAACCCCCTGCTACGTGCAGGGTTGCCTACCTGGATTTCCTTGTGGCTGATATTTCCTTTGTGCTCCATTAGGAATACCACTGGAGTCTGATTCCCCAAAAGCCCCGCAGCCATCCTCAGTGCCAAATCCTTTCCCGATGGCCGCTTTGGGTTGGCAGTTACTTCTGAGAATCTTGCACTGAACTGAAATATTGCTGCATTCATTTGGGACAGCCCCCGCATGAACTCTCAGCACAGATCTCTTTCAGTCGTTCTCCATTTGATGTCCACCACTGAAGTTAACGGTGATTTGGAGAGTGATTTCAGTGGGATCAAGTCAACAGCAATAGAACTTGAGCTCTGAGAGCGCATGTGTGTCACAACAAAATAATTCTGAGTTATTACGAGGGAGCAGCACAACTTTAAAGGTGTTCTGTCCTTTGAACCTCTGCTGTAGATCTTGAAAGCTGGGAATGCAAACATCCCCGTAACAGGTTTTTCCAGCTTAGATTCGTGAAAGGCCTGCCCGTATATTCATTTTCTGTCCTTTGGAGTCATGCGATGGCAAGATAAAGGCCTGACACACGGCCCAGCTTTTTCACCACCCTCATAAATAAATGCACGTTGCTCTCCAGTTCTCAGCAGCTCCACGTGCAGTGTGGCACGCTGGGGTCCTTTCTGTTTTCTGCTCACCTGTTTTTCATACGGAGGCAGGACGAGAGAAATGAAACCGGATTCCTTCAGCAAACCTTTTTGTCTTTTATCAGTTAGGGAAAATAAAACTGACGTCCTTTGGTGGCTGATGCTTTTCCAAGCCCTTGTGTTGCGTGTCCCATTAAGGACTGCACCAGTTGGGTTAGCAGCATGACGTCTTCATTCCCACTGAGCAGAAAGCCCGGGGATCTCATTTATCACCCCTTTGCTTGCCTTCTGGCCCCTACAATCACATCAGATGTCGGTCTGTCAGCTTAGACGTGGTTTTATGTAATAATAGCAACCACTTAGGGCAGAGTGTGTCCCTGATATGTCTATTGTTGGGAGATTCATTGGAGGCATTGTGTGCACAGCTGAGATTTTGTGCCATCTGCGTGTTATTTTAGGTTGGGAGTATAGAAGTGAAAGCCTTGCGAGAAACCCACACCTAACAGATCCCCTCTCCTTGGCTCACACTCCAACCTTACTCCGGCCCATGGTGTGAGCAGCAGCCTGGTGGCTCCAAGCCTTCAGTCCCACAAGCAGCACAGCTTTGTTGGGCTGTTTTTAGAGAAGGAAACGAGCAGCTTGGAAGAAATGTCTGTTGCTCAAGCGTGGTAGAGGAGGTGATTTGCATACCAAATGCATTTCAGGAATGTCTGAGGGAAGGGTGTGTGCCGGGGGCTGGCGGGTTTGCAAGCCTCTAAATTCACGTGTGCCATCTCAAGGGGAAGGTGTATGGCGAGCTGTTGGAGCTCGGGGTGTGCTGGGACACCGCTCTCAGCCATGGGGTCTGGGGGTGATGTGTGCAGCCAGATGTTGGGCTCGGTGGTCCTGGTGGGTCCCTTCCATTTTCAGGGTACTCTGTGATTCTGAGAGGAACCTTTGCCTTTGTTCCTGCTTTCAGACTACTCACCTTCTGGATGGCTGTGGGGAATAAAGCCCTCCTCACTCTTTTCTGCCTCTCAAAAAGTGGGGTTGTGGTCCTCAGTGTAGCACAGAGCACTAAGAGCGGTGTGCAGGAGATTGTAAGGGCTGGTTTTGGGGTGTTGTTGCAGCAGGGCTCACTAAAAGCAGTGCTTGGTTTTTCTGTCCAGCTCAAGTGTGCTCACAGTGAAGTGACAGAGCTCCAGGCACAGTCTAAATGTGACAAAATGACATAGTTTTACTTCTGGTTTGACTTGAACTTATAGCGTAGCGAGAACATTTACCACCACGACTTACTGCGATTAAAGCATCCTATTTGACAAAGCAAACCCAGTGCAGATGTGACCTTTCTGCTGCCTAGCATTCGGTTTCTGTGCCCTTTTTTTTCTGCAAGCTTCACATCTTTTTGAACGCTCCTCCTTTTTCTGTTTCCCCCCCAAGCTAGAACTGTTCCCACCAAGGGACACAGCAGGGCCGGGTGCTGTGCTGCTCTCCTGCATTGCTTGGCTGTGGTGCAGCCCCTGCTCCCATCCCCATCAAGCTGCTTACACCAAAGAATTTCCTTTCTTCTGCCCGGCTACAGTTGCCCCGTGATGGTGAAAGCAGGTGCAGAGTGACAGTGCCCAAAATAACATAAGTCCATCGCTCTTCCCCCATGGAGCGCTCCCGGAGCCATTGGTGCTGTGCTGCGTGGTGAGCTGAGAGCAATGGGGAGGAAGCAGGGAGAGCTCCATTCCAGCCTCAATCCAGAGCATCCAGGCAAACAATTCCTCCTTATCTTCCCCCCCTAATGCTCTGCTTCCAGATAATAGCCCAACAATCCACAGCTCCGAAGGGAGATGGAGTTAGGGGATAAAAGATCTCTTGAGCTTATTGATTTTGGGGTGGAAAGAAAGCAAGCGCCTTTGAAAGTGCAGGTCAGGTTTTCTCAGATATTTCGTCTCTGTGTGTTTGAAGCCTTTTCTCTGCACTGTGTTGTTTGTTTGTTTCCCACGGGATGCAGACATTTGCTCATCACATGCGCTAACACGTGCTACTGATTATAGACATTATAGGCGTTGACGTTAAGCGTGGCTTAAATGGAAACACTCCATAGAATAGAAGAAAAGTTTCTTCTAGTTATAGTAAAGAACTGAAACCAAACCAACTAAGCTTATTTTGGGTTTCTGCTGTTCCCCTTGGTAACAGCCTTTATATGGGACAACGAAATCTGGCTTGCATTGACTTCCTCACCACCACTCTGTGACTCTTACACAGCAGACAAAGCCTGCAGCATTGCATTTGCAAAGGGCTGCGGAGTTTGATTCGCACAGAACAATAACAGAGCGTTGGCAGATGGTTTTCCCCCCAGCTTTTAATTGAGGAATGGTGGAGTCGCTCACTCTTCAAAATTTCTGTGGTTTGGGGGTTGGTTTTTTGTTGCTGTAATGGAAAATGTTGCGCTTCTTCAGTGCTAACTTGCAGTGCTGCACGGTCCGCATGTAAGGATAACGAAAGCTGAGATGTCCTTGAAAGGGTGCGTAGCGAACTCTAAAAATACCCCGGAGAAAAACCTGACTTTCCAATTCTATTGGACGTGTTGTTGGGTGGTAGAACCGTATTGTGAAATATGGGTCTTTGGAACGAGGTAAGCATTGAGTTGGGTTGGGTTTAGGATGAGTTCGTGTCCCCGATGTGAGTGCATGGGTGTGAGTTCACCCAAGCCCTTTGCTTCCCCATGCTCTGACTCATGCTTTCAGGCTTCGTCTTGCAATCACAATTGATAGAGTTGTAGCACTATCAAGGAAAGTCCCCAACTCTTCACAAGAAGGCCAGGATTCTCAGCGTTTAGCCTAGAACTTGCAATGAAATCTCATATCATTGCAATAAGGGCACTGTAGCAGTGCTGCTGCGGCGACCTATAGGCGTAATTCATCACATCTCCAAGTGCTGCACAGGCAGAAGTGTACTCCAGGCTTTGCCCTTGGGAGCTAACGAGCAGGTATTGTGCTCACACAAGGGAAAGTTCCTTTTCTCTTTAAAAAGCTGCCGTGGACCACAGTGAGAAAACAGACCCTGACTCCCAGTCCTCTGTATGGCTGGGGCTGTCTGTTGGTCCCAGCTGGAGGGTTCCCCACCCGGCCATGGGGCTGCAGGCTGGGTGCTGCATGATGGAGACATTCTTCTTCCTCCTTCCATTAACCAATGGGTAAGTCCAGAACAAGGCCAAAAGCCGCCTTGCCTTCAGAAGCAACTCCCAGCGCTTGGAGGATGAGTGGAGTGTTGGGTTTTTTCTCTCACAGAGCTGCTTTGGGGCCTTAGAGCACATCCCTGCTGCTTGGTTCTTAAAACAGCTCTTAATTCTTGCGTCCCACAATGCACGTGTGTGAGCTTTTCCTGCCTCTTTGTACAGTTACAGACTCCGCATGGCCTCTAGATGTCCCTCCTCCTCTTCTCCTAACACCAGCACCAGGCAATGCAAGAAATCCAGCTGCGCTGCATCCCCCTTCTTCAAGGAATAGACCTCTGCGTGTCAGAGCGGAGCAGGTACAGCATGTGGCGATGCACGGAGCTCACCTGCCTCGTGTTTCTCTGGGCAAGGATTGCAAAGCACTTCGCAGACCTGGAGCATCGCTGCTCTCATTGCAGCTGGTAGCCAATAACAAACAGACGTGAAGGGCAAGAGCAGGGAATGCTCTATGTCCTATGCCAGAACCAGGACCTCATGTAAGGATGAGGCTTCTGTCTCTGTTTGGTGAGAGTGCTGCTTGTGTCTGAGCGCAGTAGTGGGTGAAGTGCTTTGGGATCCTTTAAGTTGTATGGGTGAACGTAGAGAAAAACCAAAACCACCCCTGGTTGGCTGCTCTGGTGGAATGCCTAAGGCTCAAAGCCCTTAATTATGATGTGATTTGGAGCTGTGTTAACTCATAGAAACATCAGTTGGTGTTGTGGCAAGATCAACTGCTGTGATGTATATGGGCTTGGACAAATTGATGAGCTGGTCCACTATGTTGGGTGATGCTGAGTTATTTTCCCATGGGCTAACTTTGAAAAAGACACTCTGTCCTCTGTTCCATGCAGCAGCATGCAACTAATTGCCTGCTGACCACTGATGTAATGGCTAAGGGACTTTATATTGGAGCTGAAGGTGAGAATGAGTGCCAGCAAAATCAAGACACTGTTACAATATATTTGAAAAATAAAATTTGGGGAAAACATTATTCTAGAGTTCACTACCTCCCCCAAAAATGGGAATGGTTGGTAATGGAATGTTAACATCCCTAACTAAAAGAGGGGACATTTAGGTTGGATATAAGGAAGAAGTTTTTTACAATGAGGGCAGTGAGGCACAGCACAGACTGCCCAGAGAGGTGGTGCAGACACCCAAGGTCAGGGAATGGGGCTCTGAGCACTGATGGAGCTGTGGGTGTCCCTGCTCAGTGCAGGGGTTGGACCTGATGGCCTTGAGGGTCCCTTCCAATTCAAACCATTCTCCGATTCTAACTGTGTCTTAGACCATTGAGTTCTGGGAAAGCCAAGCAGAAGTGATAGCATGGACAGCTCTGCTGTGCCTCATTGCCCAGGCATCCAGAGCTGCTCTGACTGCTTATCCCTGACGCCGACCCTGATTAACCACAGCTCTCTGTATTTGCAGGTACTGGGAGCTTTTGGCTGGAAAAGGAGAGAAGAATTAATCCTTCAGCATCGTCCCAGCTGAGGTGAGAGCAGTTCCTCGGCAGACAGCAGGACAGCGGTTCCTTCTGCTGTCACTTTGTTCTCCCATCCAGAGGGAGAGGGACAGAGCGTGCTGGGATAGCATGGAGAAATGGGGAGAGCCAACAGCTGGAATAGCATGGAGAAATACTCAGACAACGGCAGGCAGGTCACCTGTGTTCAGAGAGCTGCAGGGCTGGGTGAGCGTCCTCTTCCTGGCCAAACTTGGAGGGGTTTAACATACTATGCAATTAAACACTGAGAAGACTGTTACATCGCTTTATTCCTACTTTGCATCCTAACGGGTAAAGAACTGGGCAACCTGCAGAAACCCACGGGGAGAGGGATGGGTTTTGCTGAGGTTTCCATGCCTGCAGCCTGTGGGTATCCCAGTTCCTTGACTTTGTACCTTGAGCTTTAACGGGCACGGTGCCATTGCTTTCGGAGTGCTTCGGGACCCGTGTTTCTTCAGAAGCCCACTTGTTAAGTGATCTCTGCAATGCACTGATAGCCCACAGGTTCCTAAAGGGACAAGCATCTGTTTCCTAAAGGCTGCTGTCGCGTTTCTCACCAGTCTGGTACTCTTGTTACAGTCAGGATTTGTTTGTTCAGTGACAGTATTGAACACACACGTCACTGAGCAGTGCCACGCAACGATTTCCCTTAAGAATGGAGCTCTGTGTAAGCTGTAATGCAAGCATGCTTCACTTCAGTGGTCCTATAAAAGGGAGGCATCGATGGAGGCAGCCAGGAGGGCCACAGCAACACTGAGGTCAGTCTGACAAATGCAGTGCAGAGAGATCTCCTGCTCCTCAGTGCTGACAATCACACACAGGCAGCGGTGCTCGTGCTCATTTCACTCCTGAGGTCCCACTTTTGATGGGATCCCTGCTGATGTAGTGTCCGAGTTTGGGATTTCTAAAGGGGGCCGAGGGGGTTGACAGCCCTATTTCCCCCTTGTCTCGGTCAGTTTATCCCTTCCCTTGTCTTTGCACTCTGCACGGGTAAGCACACATCTGTGTATCCACGCGGTAATTGTGAAAGAACAAGTGCCCAGTTGATACTCCTTCCCACCGCCACCCTGAAAAGGTCAGAAAAGGATCGATTATATGTAGATCCACATATATATATATATGGCTTATATGTGAATATGTATGAAATGGCTGAAAGCGGCTGATTTTGTACAGTTTTTGCCGAAAAGCAGAATGTTGGAGATGAATACAAAAGCTTTAAACAAAAACTATTGGTTCTGTTTGCCGTAAAAATGTCTAAGCTACATGTTTGAATAGGAGAGCCAAGGCCTTCAGGATCTTACCTCACCTAGCTGCAGATCTTCTGGATAACCCCCATTGTAGGCTGTCGAAGTGCAATTGTGGTGTAATGTTGGGGATTGGATGAGCCATAAGAAGCAATGTGCCCTCCCGTGGTTGGAAGCAATGCTTCCAGCCCGAGGTGATGAGAGCATGGAGGTGAAGGCTTTGTGGGCAGCTTGTTTCGTTGCTGGCTGCTCTGCCTCTTGCCTAGACTGGAGAGCCTGGAGGATGTGTCCCCTCTTGAGCTTTTTGCTAACAATAATTTCCTCTTGAATGATGTGATCGTACCAATTCCAAACCAAGGCGGAAAAGTTTCACAGCAGCCTGGGAGACTGAGATTGCCATTATTCATCACAACCAGTAGGAAGTGAGTATCCAAATCTGCCGGGCAGCTTGGCCAATCTTGGTTAAATAGCACAGAAAATAAATTCCCCGGCCTTACATATCTCAAAGAAGCTGGCGTGCAGATAGAGCTCTGTGATCAGTTCAGCTCGCTTTCGTTTCGCACGTCACCTTTCCTTTAATTTTCTCTGCACGTTTTCCTTCCATCATTTCCTATTAGGATAGTAAACCCTGTTCTTCCAAACGGGAATTACCTTCTCTTGCGCCCGGACAGCATCTGCACAGTTCAAACAACAAATCCACAGTGCTTAATAAAAACAGCTCCGATACGCTCTGTCCTGAGCACCACCTCGATGTGCCCTTGATTTTTCCAGGCTGCCCAGAGCACTGTGGGTGCCCCATCCCTGGAGGTGCCCGAGGCCATGGATGGGGAGCTAGGCAACCTCATCTGGTGTGGGGCACCCATCCCACGGCAGGGATTGGAACTGGATGGGCTTTAAGGTCCCTTCCAACCGAAGCCATTCCGTGACGTTCAGTCGAAGGTCATGCCTACTGCACAAATCCTCACTGCTCACGTGAGGATTGTTGCCGAGCCCAAATCCTGCTTTAAACAACCCGTCCTGAGATGCTCTCAGCTTCCAGCAGCGGTGAGTTGAATGGAGCGCAGAGTTTCTGGCACGGATGCTGCTTCGCTCAGTGCCTTTGAGGCATACCAATGAGGTTAATAGGGGTCGCTTTTGTGCAATTTAGTTTTGCTGCTTTTTTTTTTTTCCCCTCAGAGCAGCATTAACAATGGACAAACTCAAGGAGAGAAGCACGTAGATTGTTGTGCTATGCGCACATTTATTTCCCCCGAGAAATGCTGGCCTATTGCGCCAACCTGTACATATGTAACTACCGTTTCAACAGCACGTCTTTCTGTCCCTGGTTGTAAAAGCTCTGTTTTTAAGGTTTTATAAGGTGTGTTCCTCAACCAAAACGCCCGTCTTTGTATTGTGGCCGTCTTTTTGGAGGCTCCATTGCAGTCTGAGCTGTGGCAGAGGAATATCCCCACCAAACTTCTCATCGTTTTCCAGCTGCGTGGGAGAGTTGATTTTTTCTTACAGGAAACCAATCAGTTCAACGTGGTGCCGTTTCTCCAGAACGACGAGGACTTCTTCTTTGCAGCAAATTCAGGACGGTGCACCATTCTTATTTTATTTTCCTTTCCCAAGGTGGAATTTCATGGTTCTGCAGCAAATTTTTTGACCTCCCCGCTGTGTGCCTGCTGACAAAACATGAAATTCTGCCCTTGGGTGATGTTGTAAAAACCCAAGGAGAGCGTGGAGGAAAAAAAAAAAACTCAGGTTCTGCACGTAGGAACCTGCGAGGCCAACCCTGGTAGCTCTGCAGTGCTCTCATGGCGATGCTGACGTTGAGGAGTTGACGGAATAAGAAACTACGTGAGGATGTGGCGTGAGCTGTTTGGTGCTCGGGTGCTGAACGTTGCTCTGGAAGAGTGAAAGCTCTGTTGCCTGTCCGCCATGTAAAGGGAATGACCAATAAATCAGTGTGACAAACCTCAGTGGGGAGCTGTTATTATTATTTCAGCAAAGGACGTCTTCAAAATGGAGAGGCGGCCCATTGTAGCTGTGATAGGTGAATGATTGGGGCTGTGCCGGGTGGCAGAAAAGGAGGAAGGAGATGAAGTGCCACCTCTGTGCCAGGATCCATCCATCCAGGTTCAGACCCAGGCTGATGTGTGTGGGTAAGCTGCTCCTTTGTGGTTTGGACTCCAGGATGGTGAGCCCGTGCTACACTGAGGAGTCAGCACAGCGTGATGATGTTCCAGAGATGGGGTTGTTCTCTGTTGGGTTGGATATGCAGGGCTTGAAGGGTGAGGTCCCTGTTTCATCCATCTCCACTAAGTGAAGGGGTCTGGAGCACAATGATCTTTAAGGTCCCTTCGAACCCGAGCCATTCTGTGATTCTAAATGCTCCATCCTTGCATCTTGAGCAGGAGATGTGTTGGGCTGTGGGGTCACCATTCATCGCCCATTGATTCAACCACACTCTTCTGCAGTACGCACAGATGCAATGAGCAGGTCTGAGAGCACGGAACTCACACAGAATAGAAATGACTCTTTCACCCCAGAAAATCAGAAGATGCCATAACGGATCCAACCTGTAACACACCCACTGTTGTCACCACCTCCCCACCTGCAGCAGCCCAACTCTTGCAGCTTTGGAGCCTAACTGATTTGCAATGAGTTATTTTCTCACTAAACACTCCAGAGGAAGGAAGAAAACCCATCAGGCCGCCTGCATCTTTGATTCCCATTCCAGCCGTGAATTGTCTTTAGTGGCTGTGGGACATCTCCAACCCCAACCCATCCTCACCATGCCCACTAACCACATCCCTCAGTGCCAACCTGAGGACTCAAGCTGTGCTGCATTTGCTTTATGGCTTGCTTTGCAGCTGCCTGGGAGGAAAGAAAGGCAATTGTGAAAGTAGGCTGCTCTGGAAATGTTATCTTGAATATGGGATGCTAACGCAAACAGTTCCCCTCTGCTCCTGTATGGATACACGAAGCATTGGGTCACCTTGACTTTCTCAGGGCTTATCAGTGTTGGTTTTCTGTTAATTTCTTTTGCAGCAAACTGTAAGATGTATTTAGCATGCCTCATTAGCGTTCTATTTACAAACAAATTCCTATCTTCTTCATTTTCCTCCTAACGTCTCTTGTTCTCTTCTGCCGGGGTGATGAAGTCTTTCAGAGCACAGCTTTCCCTCTCTGCACCACTTATGCTATTTTATCTACCATTCAAACTTTTCACTTTCTGAAAGAGTAAAACCCAACCCAACAGTTCTGATTCAGCCAAGAACTGATGGAGACGCAACCCAAAGGAAGGCAGAAACACATGGAGGCTATTGCTATCTCTGATGCCAAACCTTAAGTGCATTGCTTCAAAATCCTTGCGAGCTCTACAAAATGCTATTTTTCCTTGCATGGTGCAGGCATCAAGATTGCATAAACGTTCCAGAACTGACCTGAGCAGTGCTGTCTCCAAAGGAATGACTGCATCCATATTCCTGAGTTCCCAGTGCACGCACCCAAGGATTTTATCCTCCTTGTGTTGGTGCTGCGCTGGAAGAAAATGCAAAATCTTTATTATAACCTTATTATACTTATTATACCATCTTTTTCTGATGCGTTACATGGGTTTAGAACTCTTGTAGGCTTCAGATATCGGTAGACCTAGTCCAAGTGAGTTTGCTCGGGGCAGCTGAGCATGGCCACAGCATGCAGAGAGGTGGCAGAGCCTGCCCATGGCTCCAAGACTTGGTGGAAGGTGAATAAGGACAAGGTTTGGGGCACATCCCCCTTCTTCCACCCCAGCTATCCCCTTCCCTTCTCTAAGCTCTAGAACTTCTGATAATGACAAGAATGCCTGACGTTCCTTGCAGGCTCAGAAAATGTAATTCTATGATAGGATCACAGATTGGTTGGGTTGGAAGGGACCTTAAAGCCCACCCAGACCCAACCCCTGCCATGGGCTGGGTGCCCCCCACCAGCTCAGGCTGCTCAGTGTCCATCCATGGCCATGGGCACCTCCAGGGATGGGGCACCCACAGCTAATCAAGGGCACATCAAAGTGGGGATTAGGACAGCAGAAACGAACATTCAGAGACATTTTTGGTTTTCTTTTTTCCCAGCTTCACTCTGCTGTAGCTGATCTGACCCTAAAACCATCAACATCAGCACGGTGAGGTGGTGGGAGGCAGCAGCAGCCCAGAACCCAGACCTGCTCCGTCCATTGGGTTCCTTGGGCTGGGACAGGGCAGGCACAGCGCAGTGACACGGCTGTGGGCTGTCAGGACTCAGTTCCCCCCACACAATCCTATTGCCAGGTTGGGTGCCCCATTGCTGGAGCTGCTCCTCGTGTCCCCAGGCCTATCCCTACTTTGGCTGCCTATAGAACGAGGTGACCACACCTGGACATGGCAGAATGGGGTGACACCAGTTGGGCAGGGTGACAACACGGGTTTGGGCCACCTGCAAGGCTCCTGCCGTAGTTTCCTGGTTCTGCGGGGGGGGGGGGGGGGGGGGGGGGGGG
>PPHD01006410.1:0-24591 GCA_002909625.1 Bambusicola thoracicus
GGCGGCGCGAGGAGGGCGCGGGGCAGCGGGGCCGGGCGCTCCGCGGGAGCGGCGGAGACCGAGCGGCCGCTCCGTGACGGCGCTGCGGGCCGGACTGCCTGCAGGGAGTCGGGGCTGCCGGTTTTACTTCGCTTCCCTCGTCCCGTCTGCGCTTCGCTCGCTCCGGCTGGGGTTTTGTTTTTTGTTTTCTTTTTAATCGTTATTATTTTTTTGGAAAGCGGAAGGAGGATGGGATTCGAGCTGGATCGCTTCAGCGGGGAAGTGGACCCCGACTTCAAGTGCAACCTGTGCAACAAGGTGCTGGAGGACCCGCTGACCACCCCCTGCGGCCACGTGTTTTGCGCCGGCTGCGTGCTGCCCTGGGTGGTGCAGCAGGGCAGCTGCCCCGCCAACTGCCAGCGCATCTCCGCCAAGGAGCTCAACCACGTCCTGCCGCTCAAGAGCCTCATCCTCAAGCTGGACATCAAGTGCGACAACCACGCGCGGGGCTGCGAGGCGGTGGTGCCGCTGCAGCACCTGGGAGAGCACGCCGAGACCTGCGACTTCTCCCCCGCCAAGTGCCGCAACCGCGGCTGCCGCCAGGTGCTCAACCTGCGCGACGTGGAGGCGCACATGCGGGAGCGCTGCGAGGCGCGGCCGGCCGGGCTGTGCGAGCAGGGCTGCGGCCTGATGCTCACGCACGGCGAGCGCCGGAGCGGCGGCCACAGCTGCCTGCGGGCCCTGCGCGCCCACGGGGCCGCTCTGCAGGCGCGGGCGGCGGCGCTGGAGAAGGCGCTGAAGAAGGAGGCGCTGCGCGCCGGGAAGCGGGAGCAGTCGCTGCTGTCGCGGCTGGCGGCGGCGCAGCTGGAGCTGCAGGTGACGGCGCTGCGCTACCAGAAGCGCTTCACGCAGTACAGCGCCCGCCTGGACGCCCTGGCCCGCGCCCGCTCCGCCTCGCCCGGCAAGGTAAGGGCGGCCCCGCGGCGACGACGCGCCCGCCCGCTGCCCACCCGGCGCGTGTCCTCCTCCGTTCTTTCCCCGTAACGAAACTGAAGTTTCCGGGGCTGGAAATGGCGCTAAGCCTCCAGGGGCATGGGGATCCGGGACCGAGCGCTGCCGCTCAGCACCTGGGCGGGTGTTCGGTGCCTCTCAGCACCCGGGGGCACGCTGTGCTGCCTGCGTGCCGGGGTCGGACACCTGCTCTGTCCCTGCATTTTGTGCTTAAAAGATCAGTTTGTGAGGAGAAAAATTAACTTGATTCCAGGCAGTCAGAAATAGGCTATTTATAAAGTGCCCAGAATCAAAAGGCAGAGCTGCAGCAGCCCCCGAGCTCTAATTGGAACGAGGCTCCCCAGCGAGGGAAGCGCTTGGAGCCAATTATCTTTTAAATGAAGAGACTCGAAGCCCTCCCGATGACCCGGAATGCGCTGCCACATCCCCGGCACGGCCACATCCCAACGCAATCACATACCGGCACAGTCACATCCCCGCACGGCCGTTCTCAGCTGCTCGGACTGTCACAGCCGCGTCCCCGCCCGCTGGTGCTGGGGCTGCCGGAGCTGTGCAAGGGAGACAAAACTCAGTGTTACACTGTGTTTTCTTCTTAGAGAGGCCACCATATTTTGACAACTCCGAAAGTATCTTAACACCGAGCCGACTCCTCCGACTCGGGGCAGTACTGGGCAGGATGCTATCCCGCGCAGAGCCCCCGCACAGCCCTGCTGCCTCCTCGCTCCTCAGCTCAGCTCCGCTCACAGCAGCACAGCTTCCCTTCACACGGCTCCATGGCCAGTGCTGCTCGTGTTGCTTATGCTCTGTTTCACTCTGTAAAGTTAGTGAGCTGCACCCAAGGTGCTACTACCAATAGCTGTAAGCGTGCAGGGTGCATAGTCAACATCAGTACTTATCAAATTGATGGATGCAGCTGATCAGGAGGACTGTGCTGGTTTTTAGCCCTATTACAAAAGGCTGCTATGCAGCTTTCTGAAGCAGTCCCTCATCTAAGAAAGCTGGAAGGTGTCATGTCACCGCAGGCTGTGGCTCAGCGGTCAATCACGTGTCTTTCACAGCAGTTTGGGCAGCCCTCCAACACCAACAGCTTCAGTCTGCCTTGTGCCCAAAGAAGTACAACTAGGAAACTTGCATCTTTGTGCACTAGGGAGTGTTTTAAAGACCTTTGGTAATCACCTAATGCAGGGGATGCTTTCCCAGTTTTGGGATGTGGCCTGCTTCCAAGCTGTTCCTTGGGGGCTGTTCTCTAGCGCAGGCTGCGCAGTGCAGGATGCTGGTTATAAACACTTGGCAGGGCATTGTGTGCTTGCCTAAGGATTTGATCCCTCGCTGCCTGGATTACGTGTATGATAATACAGAACAACAGACTTCAACTTCAGAGGAAATTGCATATGCAAAGCATGCAGCACCACTGCTGCCATCATTTTATTATGAATATACTTGTACTAGATAGGTTTTGTTACAAACTGTCATTGTTCTGTGTTAAAACACCTAGCACTAATGAATGGGGTTCAGGGGCTAAATGTTATTGTAGGATGTTCTGGATTCTCTGTAGATGGAGAAAAAGGGATGTTCTGCCTGCAGATGGGTGGCTGCTTGTTTCTGCAGATGTAGAAGCAGACTAGAATAAATCAGTGTTCCTTCCAGTCAAAACAAAGTGCCTACTTATGGTCCTGTTTAAAGTCTTAGTTAAGGGGAAATATGATAGTGATGGATATAAGGCCAATCATGAAGGACCCAAACTTTGGTCTTTTGGCTGGTGGAGCTCCAGACACAGTCTGCCTTTGTGGAATTGCATTTGTCACTCAGCTTTCCCATGCTTTGGCCACAACTACATTAATACATAAAATATATATTTTATACACACCCAGAGAGTCTTCTGATAATACCTCACGGTTCTGTAAGTCCATTAAACAGACAGATATTAACTAATTCTAGTTCTGTTTACCACGTGTACACTTTTACATCCTCTTAGCCACTGAGGGAACACTTTAATTTCACAGTGTATTTACTGGATGTCTGACCCATGCTTATTCCAAAAGACAAATCTGAAGGCTTATTTAGAGGGATGCTTTATCCCTCCGTTGGGAGGTGAGGCTTACTGCAGACAAGCTTAAGGAGGGAGTGGTAGGGAAGGCAGCGTGTCTTACTCAAAATTAGTGTTGCCTTTGATCAGACCTGTCCATCCTGAAACATCAAAGTCTAAGTAAGCAAGAAAAACCTCATACTATTCAAACAATGCTTAATCCTTGCTGAAACATACCACTGTTCACACCTATTGATAAGCTGATGTAGTCGATCCTTTATGTACACAGCCATCAAAGTCCTCTGGGAAGCAGCAGGAGGGAATCAGAACCAACTCATGGTGCTGGTTCCAGTGTGCAGCTGGAAGCTGGCAAGGTGTGCTTTCAGGGTGGCATTTATACTGTACAAATGTCAGTGAAGGCTGAAGAATGAAAGTTTTGAGGCATGGCAAAGCACAGTCTTTGGAAGTTTGGTCTTATGCCCTTTTGTTTTACTGGCAACCACAGGCAGGGGCAGGCTTTCAGTAAATACGTTAGGGAGATACAGGAACCAGTTCATGATCTGGTGTTTAAGACCTGTGGTTTAGTGCCTCTGTGGAGACAGTAGCACAAGTTTTAATTGCATGAATGTCAAATGAAGCCCTTTAAAACAAGACTGTACTTTTCTCAGGCTGACCCAAGCAGGCTCAGCTGGGCTGCAGTCAATAAACAAGGAGCTGAAGTGCTTCCTGTAACAGACAGAGCTTCCTGGCCGCTGCATTACCAAAGAAATCAGTCTTGCAATACATGAAGCAAAAAGCAGTCTATTAGATCCCCATTACTCAGCTGGGAAGAACAGGGAGCTGCAGCATTTCCAGTTACCTCACTGCCTAATGATTGCTTCACTGGAATGCTAGATGTATGAGAGGAGGAAAGAATGGCAGAGCTCTGGACGAGTAATTTACATCATGGCTTCCTTAAGAAGCAAAAGCAGTTGTGAAAGAAATTGCTAAGACTGAGAGAGGAATCAGCAGAAGTAACCAAGTACCAAAGCAATGCACTGCTGCCTCCCATGTTCAGCACAGATGGTGGAGTTACCACTGAATGACACGTGGGGTTTGCTCTGTAACCGTACTCCACTGCTGGAGGGACGATGGAGACTGTACAGATCTGTCAGGACTGACCGGAAAGTTTCTGAAAACCCCCGAGTTCAATTTTCAGGAATACTTCAGAAAAACACTGCAGTGGAGTGTTGGGGCTTTTTTGCCACAACTATTGGCTAATTCTAACCTATCTGCTTCAATACTTTTTCTGCTAGGCACACAGGCATCAAATCGTAGCCACATGAGGAGGCTTTAATGAAAGCGTTCAGTTTTAATTACAGGAAGTGTCTCAAGAGCAACGTTGTAATCGTTTCTTGATTGTTCTAATTGATTTGCCTTTTTAAAAAGGCATAACAGTGGAAGTCAGCAGTGACACGATCACATCCTTGTCTTTCACATGCTGAGTTATCAGTCCCTGGAAGCGGCCCCACAGGACTGGAAGTTTGCTTCTTGAAATGCTGTCTGACATAGGGGTTTGAAGGCTCAGAGAACAACGGCCTTTGCTTCATTTTCCAGTCCCCCCTGAGTACCTGATTCTTACTGATGCTGAGTGTAGGCAAATTAAAATAAAATTAGTTGGAACTCATTCATATTTCTCTGTAACAGGCCCGAGTGTGCTTATTGTGGGACCTGTAGGAAAGATAAGATCACAATCTGACAAGAAAATTGTAAACCACATTTTCAGGTGAAGTCTGTTGGCTCAGCAGCGCTGTGGTCAGCAGAGCTCTGCCAACTTACACTGGGAGGGGATTGGGCTTTGTTATCTCCCCCAGATCTGTGAGAGTAATTCAGTAATCCAGGATTACTTGGACATTTTTTATGAGTTTAATAGACATTAATATTTGATTGGCAACTTCAGACTGATATGTTAGAAGAAAAATGCACAAACTAAAACCAGCTGCATCAAATTACAATGTAACTGTTGTAATTTTTGTCATTAATTGGTTATGAAAACCAGACTTGTAAGATAACTTCCTCAAACCTTCTTTGTGTTCATAACTTTTTCACCCTATGGATAAAACAAAGAAAAAATCTCAGAGGTAGAAATGTTCACAGATATCTGTGGATGCACACTGTACATTTGGGAGTGCCCTGTTCTTATTTCTTAAAAGCAGACTATTATTTCGATGGCTTTTTGTAACTGTGAGCTGTTGTGTAGTTTTGAAGTGTTTTGCTATGAGTGACAGCACTTGATTGATTCTGAAGTTATTATGTTGCGAGGATTTAGTTGTATTCTATACTGTGTGCATGTAGGTTTGTCCTAGCAAAATGTATAGGCCTAAGTAGCATCACACTGTCACAAAAGAGATTTTGTGTAAGTTGGTAGAAGATGTACCTTTTATGAGCGTATCTGCTCTTAGGAGCAAGCTTGGGTAGGTCAGGACAGCAAATGTTTGCACAGTCCTTCGGATATTACAAGGCTGTCCTGCCTTTCTCCGGTGGGCATTTTCTTTGCATAATCAGAAGTTTGTTCACTGCAGACTTTCATGTTTTAGGGAATTAATATAGCAGCGTTCAGTGCTGGGGGATTTCTCTTCTGCTAGCGTTAAAATTCAAAGAAAATTGTGCTTAGAATCTCTTTGCAGCAGGCACAGTGAATGGCAATGAGCATCATAGCCCCTTTGCAATATTTGTAGCAGTTTTGTTTAAAGCTGTTTCTAAAGCTCGCCAGAGATTTGCTGTTGCATAGCAGTTCATATTCGATACTGTTTAAAACAATGTACTGCAGCTAGCACTGGGGAGAAACAACGTCAAAATGCCGTCCTTCAGACACCCTCAAGCACTGGAAAAGTCAAGAATCCAACTACTGGAGCCACGGAGTATTTTACATAACAGATCACATATGACTGGGTCAAGTAGTTGCAGGAACAGTATTGCATATAAATATCTTCTGTTGCTGTTAAGTGTCTCACTGTAGATCTCAATAAAAAATACGCATAAATCTCAAGGGCGGGTTTTGCAGAGGCGCCGTGGGGTGGCTGGAGCCGGGGCTGCTGCCTTCCCAGCTCTCCCACAGACTCGTTCAAGGCTTTTTCTCTAAACTTCATGGGAAAAGGAACTAACAAAGCGACCCAGCAGACCAGGATAGAAGTGTTATCTGTCCTGCTCATCGGTGCACACAAATGCTTTGAATGCATCTCTCTGTTCTTTGCAGGGTGAAGAAACTAAAGCACTGACTCTGGTCCTTCATCGTGACTCAGGCTCTCTTGGATTTAATATTATCGGTGGCCGACCATGCATGGTATGTTAATTGTTAAAATATGTTTGCCCTTTCCAGTTGGGAAAAGCATGTAGGTCAACACTTAGAGGAAAAATGCTGCTGACAACTATTTGTTTCTCTTGGGATTCTTTCAGAGCAAATCTTACATTCAGATTAGTATTGGAGGTCTATTAACTGTACGTTCTTTTCTCTCACATGTTTAACCTTGCACACAGTCACAGGTGGAGTGTAACTCCCAGAATGGTGGAAGCTCCAGTACCTTTTTCTCAGACTATACTGTTCTGAAGATAGTGCACGAGTTCAGGGCCCGCAGCTTTGGACCCTTTACAGTTCATTAAGAAATTGATATTTACTCTCCTTTCCACCAGAGATTAGGCTGCCCTCTGTGCAGGTGAAGGGATGTAATTTAAACAACCTACTTTTGAATTCCATGATTTCAGCAGATGTTTCCTGCACACACACTCACTAATGTATTTTTTCTTGATGCTTGCTGGCAGGAGCTGCTGCATCTGACTTTAATTAGATCAAGGAGTGGAATATACCTTGTCCTAGTAATTTAGGAAAGTATTCAGAACTACTCCTTGGCCTGTCGGAAATGTGACATGAATCACAATTTATTCCTGGTAAATTCACTTGAAAGTTATTCTTTATAGTTAACGTTTTTGGTTCCTTTTCAGACATTGTTCTGCACCGATAGCTCATTTCACAGTGGACAGGGATATGAAGGTACCTTCTTAGTTAGAGGTTGTTTCCCACAGTTTCATTTTTAAGGCTCCAGAGGAAGAGCTGTGCATCTAAAAATAAAAATGCACTGTTGCTTTCTGTTTGATGTGCAATCAGGCTGCTGTCTCACTGGATTCCACAGTATAATAATTATAATGACAGTTACTACTGAGCTGGACTAAGTCAGAAGAAAACAATTATCTTGCAAATGATGAGCCTAGTGCAAGTCCATTCCTGGCTGTATGGTTTCTCAGAATGGGAGGATCAGGTGTTCTCATTAGTCCAAATAGTCCCATGTTAAGACATCACTAAGAATATTTATTCCAAATCACATGCACTGCTGTGGCACAGATGAGTTTTGGCTTAGCGCAAATTAGAGTTACTTCAAGGTGCAATAATGTGTTTTTCATTTCATCTTTAAAGGACAATCAAGATGGTTCAGCCAGCGAAGGAATTTTTGTATCAAAAATAGTTGACACTGGGCCTGCTGCTAAGGAAGGAGGGCTGCAAATTCATGACAGGATTATTGAGGTATGTGAGTACGCTGTCCAGTCTCTTTTAATAGTCTGAGTTCCGTTGTCGTGTCTTCAAATGGCATGAAGTTCAGCGTGGGTTTGGGAGAAATGTACCCTGGTAAACACTGTCTAGAAGACATGCCTGCTAAAATATGCTTGACTTGATTCAGTGCTGACCTTTGTGGCTTTAGGTATAGTTCTTACCTAAATATAGAAACCAGATTATGGTTGGTATGTGCACGTCCTGACTTTCTGAGGAGCTAGTATCTGGTATGCCATAGATACTTCTTTTTAAAGCGTTTGGAAACTTGTAAGTTATTTAGTTAAAACCATATGTGAAATATCTGTAGTGTAAACCATGATTTTATTTATCTTGGTTTCTAAGACCAAAGGTAATAAATGTTTCGAACAGCCAGAAAATATTCTACTCTGCAGTTTCTGTAGGATTTATTATAAACCTGCCTAAGGTACTCCTTCACTGTTGTTTGTAACTACTTATATTATTCCGTTTGGAGTCTGAATTTCTTCTCATTTTGCCAAGCCTTGACATCAATAAAAAGGCCCTTCTGTGCAAGTGATGGTTGCTTGAAATGTTTGCTTGGGAAAAAAAGAAGAGAGAGAGAGAGAGAGAGAGAGAGAGAAAGAGGAAGGTTAGTTTTCATGAAGTGCAGCTGAGTGTGAGTCCGTTCCCTTTGTTTGGCATTTTACAGTTACGAAAAAGTGTTTGCTGTCTTATTTTTGTAGGCTGGAGAAACTTTGAGAGTCTGTTGTTCAAAAAGATAAGTGCTGTGTTTGTTGCCAAGGATATCATGGAGCAACCAGTTTCTCTAAGTAATGGAATTCTATTGCTCTTATGTTTTGCAAATGAGCAGTAAGCAGCTGTTAAGGATTTTCTGTTGGCAGGAAACAATGTGTATTTGCTATTTTCTGTACTGTTATGGTAAATTGTATTCACAATTTAGTAAGGATATAAAATATTAATTAGGTTTCTTCATATGGAAAGGAGTGGAGCCACAGTAGCAGAACTATAAAAAGATAAGAAGCTGAGCTGTGAAATGATCCAGAGTTGCTTAAACCGTATTTATGGTATAACATAACTGGAAAAAGGTCTTTAATTTTTGTTTGAACTGAAATTTTTCCCATAGGCACGTATTTCCCCAAAGCATGTTTGAAAAGCTGACATCCGTTTTTGAAGTAGCGCATAATCACACGAACAAAACAACTATGGAAAACAAAATGTTGGAAAATCAAACTCCCCAAAGTAAGGAGATGGCCTGGTTTTCAATCTCCTTGAGTGTAAGCACTGTAACTCAGCCTGGAATTGCAACCATATGGCAATTTGTTGTAGGAGTTGCCAAGGGAGAACGAAGGCAGCTGACCTGCATGGGCTCTGCAGTATCTGCTCTCTCTTGCAAGCAATTTTGCTCCTTGCTGCTTTTCTCTTCTCTGTTTTTCCACAAGTTCAGTATTTGGCACTGGTGGCACAGACCAGGCTGAGCAACTAAATACTGCTATGGTGTGCCAACAGTAAGAACCCAAGAAGAACATAGAGGAAGGCAGGGAGGGTGAGATTCCATGTTGCGTTTCTTGGCTGCAGCCATACCTCTGTGAGTAGCATTTGGGCAGGGTCCTTCCACAATTCCAAGCTACATTTTCTCATAAGAGAGAACTCCATAATAAGACACAAGAGAAAGTGGTTGTATTTGTAGCATACTGAGGATAGCAGAAGCCCAACTGAATGCTGTGTATTGACAGCCTGTGCTGTCCACAAATTCGTTTTCATATTCACTCATTTCTAAATATACACAAAAGGCGGATGAAAATTTAGCAGAATGGTTACAGAATCATTGACTCTGGGTGTGTGAGTTTGGATTAGGAATGCCCTGTTGAAGGCAATCTCTGAGAGATGCCCAACTGATGCGTTCTGATTCTTTCCCACTGTGGAGTGGTCACTGAGTGTGCTAATAGGTTCTTTTCAGATCACATGGCTTAATACAGTGCCCCCCAGCCACTACAGGCACCCAGTTCACAGAACTAGACTAGAGTGATCTGATGCAAAGCCCTAAAAGTACTTTTACTGAGAACATCAGCACCTAAAAGCAAATATATGATTTCTTACTCTGTGAAATTTGTACTTGTTGCACTTCCAGACAAGGAAGAAAAGGAATGCCTCTTGCATCAAAGCATCTAAACCAGCTTTGTCATACTGACATCTAATTGTATTAGATAATTGAAATATCCTGTAAATTACCTAGCTGAAAATCAGTAAACATTTAATGATAGTCTCTAATGAAGCAAAACCCAAACTTCATAACCACGTCCAGCAGTTCAACAAATGTATCTGTAAATGATAAGATGCAGTCAGAAGCCTCAGGCAGAACCCATCACAGAGAGCAGGGCATGCTAACGGGTCACATTCGTTTTGAAAAGCATGAGAGATGGCAAAGAAAGAGGGTAACTATCTGGAACTGAGTTTGGCTATCTAGAACTTATTTGACTTGCTCTTCATAGTATGGCTTTAAGTAACACCAGCATGATTTTAAATAGATCCTCTCACAAAGAACTCTCATTCTAACATAAGATTCTGAGCACAACATCTCCAAAATGATTCCAGAATCCATGGCAGTGAACTTAAAATGGAGCAAGACAGAAATAATTTTATTTCCTTTTGAAAATGTTTCTCTGTTGTAGATCTCCTGGCGGACATATTTTGGAGCTTATGTGAAATAGGAGCATTGTTTCTCATTTTCAGAACTGTCAAAACATTTCCCAGTACTTAGCAGGGATTACACAGTACACAGTTTGGACGCGTAGTGCTGTTTGTAGCTGATAGCAAATGTTGCTTGGAAGTTTTTTCCCCTGACAAATTATACCGAGATAAACTTTGCATTATGTCTGAGATAATTTTTAATCATCTTTTCCCACTGGTTTGGATTTCCTATTTTACACATTTGAAAAGAATAAATATAAGAAAGTAAATCAGGTCTAATAATTGTCTGGAATTTTCAGTAAAAGCATTTTTTTGCTGTATTTCAGTAACATAAGCAGTGCCACTGTGAAGTGCTTCTACTGCTAAATGACATACATCGCCAAGATGAACCTTGCATGATCTTCTGCTGCTCAGTCTTTAAAGCAGCACACAACAGAAATACAGACATATCCTTTTCCTTTGTATTTCATTTTACCAAGTCTTTTGCACAATAAAGGCATTTAGTGTTTACACGGGACTTTGAAGAATGTCTAAAGCTGTTTCCTTCGCTGTTTTATATTATTATCCTTATTTTGCAAATGGGTAATCTGAAGTATACTGGAAAATATCTTCCCAAATTGTCAGGTCAGGGTACAAGACGTGGATCTTGGTCTGTTCATTACTGCTCTGTGTAAAGCAATGCTTTTCACCTATATCTGTTTCCAGGTATTTCACAACTACTCTGAAAGTGGGGAAGTAATGATATTATGAGACTTTCTGTGGTGTGATTACAGGATTTCCATGTATGGCTGTGACTTATTTATACAAAGCAAACAGCTGATTTAAAGTGATATTCTGAATTATTGTTCCATAGCAAATTGCCATGTTAAAAACATGCTGAAACTATTGGTTTTATTGCAGAGGAATTACTGTTTTCATAGATTACATTTTTGTCAGGGCAACGAAATGGACCTAATTTCCTCTTGTAGCAGAGTTGGTTCCAGTCCCAGCCACGAAGGACTCCTCTCTGCAGCTGCCTGGCATTTCTTAACAGAAAGTTGGAGGTCCCGAGATTTTATTTTTAAGCACATCAGCTCTGAAAGATTATGGATTAAATACAGCATTCTCTTCTCACTAACTAGTGAACTCATTCGTTTAGCTTCAGAGCTGTTCAGAAAGGAGGCTTGAAATGCTGACTGCTTGCCACCTTAAAATGTTTTAAGTACAATCAGGGTACTGCTGTGGTAGCACAAACTGTCATAGCTGCACCGAAACCACAAGGATTTGTGCCACCTGGGGCTTGCCCAATGGCTCCTGCTGCTCGCAGGAAGGATCATCGGTTTAAAAGCTGAGAATTTGTCGTAGTGCATTTGATTGATTTTCCCCAAAGCGCAATCATTTGCTACAAACTGCAGGCTGCCTTTCTGTTAGGTGAGTTTCTTCATAGGTTACGCATAGGAACAGTGAAACGTTTTAGCAAATCATCTACTGTATACTTGCAAATGAAATACACAATCTGCTCTGGGCTCTCCATTCACCCTGCAGTACGTGGGCAGTCCTAGCAGAGCCACTTTCTGCCCAGGGAAGGTGGCTCTCAGCAAACCACATTGGGTATCAGAGTTAACGGTGTAGCCTTCAAAAAGTCAGATCAGCACAGAGAGAGCACACCAGGCAGGCAGGAGGGCAGGGAAAGGAGTGCTCAAACCAACACGGCATACATTTTCCTGCCAGGAAAATATGTGGGCTAAGAAAGATCTGCTGCTTTAAAGTGGACTGAAAGAGTAAATGAAGAAACTTTTCACATGGTCTGCTGCCATGTGACGGGATCTAGTTTTAATGTGAGGTTGAGTATTTGGGCTGAAAGAAATCCATGTGCTGCATCTCATCCATTCTCCCACCCTCACGTTTACCATTTTCAGTGAATAATGCTTGGTTCAGTTTCCTCCTGCTAACATCTTGTTAGCATCCCAAGGACACCAGCTCAGTCTGTGCAGCCCTTTGCCAAGCTGCTCTGTGCCAAGGCAGGACAAGGTCACCCACCGCCTGGGAAGGCACAGTGTGAAGGTTCTCTTGCCTGGTGTCACCTCATGGACCGCAGGAGCTGTCACAGTACTGCACACGAACCCGTGGCCTCGGCATGCACTCCAGAGAGAAAATATAACTTGAGAAATCCACATTCTGGCTTTATGAATTATCGCTCTTTCAAAGTGAAAAATAGCTGTTTCATATTCCCTTTAGCAGAGCAAAAAGAAATGTGTCAAGTTCCAACAAATACTTTTTGAAAGGATGCATATAAAGCCCTTAACAATGGGGCAATTTAATCCTTTCACACGTGGCACAGTTTTTTTGCATTTTAAATAATCTCCTGTTCAGTTTTCCATCCACATTGGAAGCCAAACCATTATGATTAACTGTTAGATTCTATTTTTAGAATTTAGAATGCTCTGAATCTTTTTAGAGAGAGCACACACAATGTCCTATCAACTATTTTCACACATTTTGTTTGTATCACAATAATGGAGCAATCAGATGCAATCATCTCTAGTTTAGTACATATGTAGTACATTACCATGTCAATTGTATGAAAAGATATGCAGAAAGCGAGTGCAAATTAACTGGGGGAAAAAAAAGCAAGCTCAGACCATTGCCATTCAAAATGCACTTGAGTAAAATTTGCATAACTTTTAATTTGGAATTATAAGAAAGATGGAATTTGTCCAGCAAATGTGAAGAGAAGCTGTGTGAGGTCACCAGACCTTTCCAGAAATCCTCTACATGGAGCAGCTCGCCCTGCAGAGCTAACCTGGTTTGTGCCGCTGGTGGGATTTGTCTTCAAAACCAGAGCATGGTGTGCAAACCTGCCTGTCGTGGGTTCTTCATTTGTCTCTATTTCAGAACAGTACAGTTTCTTTTTTTTCTCACACATATAATATGGAAATGGAAATGAAATCGTAGAATCTGTTCTAGTAACACATACAGTGCAGCCTCTTCTAAACAGTGGTCTTCATAATCACAGGTCAACTTCTTACTACAGCATATCTTCCAGCATGAAGTACTGGACTGTTTTAGTTCCTTTTCCTAATTTACTCTTCATTCCGTGAAATGGTACTGGGCTGACAATAATAATAGTAGATACGTTTTGCTTCAGTACTGGGGCTTTTAAATGAGTACAGTATGTAAGCTGTTGCTTTTATAATGTTGTAGAAGTTTTTTTTTTAATGCTACCTGTAAAATCCTATACCTGTAAGAGGAATTTTCCACTGAAAGTGGAATTTGGCTTTTAAAGACTGAGGGAGAATAATGTTGCAAAAATGGGAAGTTGTGAATTTGCTCTGAAGAAGGGGGGATTGGCACAAACACGCTGTGTGAGCAGAAGCACACGTCCCATCCCTGTGCAAGAGCCATTCTTTTGGAGAAGGGCCAAGTGATCACGGTGCTTTGGGTCACACAATTCCAAACAGTCCAAATGTTGCAAATATCTTTTCTGCAACTAAAATGGTGCATTAATAGTGGAATGTGTTTCAGTTGTGCAAGGCAGGTGCAAGAAAGTCATGTTATGCAAAATATTATCTTCTGTTGGTACAAGCTCATTACGACTAGCCTACTGAAGCCTTGTGTTAAAATACTCTTTCAAAATGATCACTGATTTATATAGCCTGGGTCATAGAACTTCACCTATGGATCTCAGGAACTGTGTATGCTCTGGCATGTTTTCTTGTATACCCTTTCACAATGACAAAATATAGATGGTTATCATCACCAGTATACTATCCATTATTACTTCCAGTTCATTCACCAGTAGTGCAAATTAGTTGAAATTAGGTCAGAGGTGACAGGTCTCTTGATTGTAAAGAGTTTTATATGGAAGCAGTTTAGTTTTTCTTCTGTTTTTCTTCTGCCAAAATCTTAAGTAACTTTGAAGTACACGAAAGTCTAAGCCACTTTGAAAGTATCACAGGGATATGGGTAATCGTGAAGTCCCACCTCCAAGTTTAACAAACAGAGTGAAATCTTGCTTCCCAGGGACACAGAATGGACCTCTGCATTGCCCCAAGCAGGGCCAGCTGAAGCCCGGTGCCCAGGGCCACGTTCCTTCCTTGGGATGTAGAATAGAGGCACACACACACTGGGTTTGTGAATAGGCCTTTTGGGCTGTGGGGCTGGGCAGGAATCTCAGCTGCAAACTGGTAAATATTATGTATATTTGATTGATTGAATGAACATGAGAAAGAAACCAGCAACAGGAAGGGAGAGTGAAAATGTTTCCTGGATCATTTGGGGGGGAAAAAAAAAGCTTTTCAGTGCTATTTTTTCTTCTCTGTCAGTTCTGCAGGCTTCCCAGCTCAGGAAGATTTAGTTTATTTCTCAAAAGGTCTTGCTTATAAAGCAGATCTTTCTCTGGCTCCGGCCAGCTCTAATAAAAATTAGCAGTAACCTTAGCAGCTGCCGTGCCACATGACTGCTTGGGATTGCATAACTGCTTTTTCCTTCTAAAGAAACACACAAAGAGATCATCTGATCTCCTGCCTTGCAGCGTTCTCTGTGAAGCATTTCTCTAGCTTCATTCCTAAACAAAAATCTTTTTCTTCTTTCTTTTAACAGTTCTCTCTTTTTAAGACCAAAATCTGTCCATAAATAGTAACGGGCTCTAGGCAGAGCCTTCCTGAGTTGAGCCCATGAATGAATTGGGTGACTTTTTTCTTTCTGTTCCTCAAACTATTTGCAGTTTGTCAACAGTAGGACATGTCTCGGATAAAAGCTAATGTCAGCCTGAAGTCATTCAAAGAAACATTTTGCTGCTGAAATTGAGGCTGCTTACGACTGGTAGTATTCCTGAGAGTATGCTTTTGGATGGAGATGCATTGTGGTTTGACAAGAAGATAAAGAAAGAAAAGAATCCTGTGGCCATATAATAGATGTAAACTGAACACACTCTTGGCTCAGTCCAGGTCCCATTTAATTCACTGGAAATCCCAGTGTATTTAACCTGATCCACAAACACAGAACAGTTGGAAGTTTAAATTACTCTTCCTGTGTGGCATGTGGAGATGGACCATTGTTTTCTGGCTAATTGGTTTTCCCTCTAGCAAAAAGGAAAAAAAAAATTAAATGCTTATTCCATGCAGCAGCATCGTACCACTTATGCAGAGCACTACACAGTGTCGAAGAAAAGGATGGAATTGGTCTATGAGCAGACATTGCTCTGTATGAAGGTGCAGTCTCACCTGTTAGATTCAGTGCGGCTAAGGGCAGGGTGAGAAGCAAAATGCCTTTGGCTGGTCCAGCAGTGTTGGGGCAGACACACTGGTGTCCCACTGCACAAGTGCTTCCTGGAGCCAGAAGTCTCAGGCAAACTTGTCAGCATTTCTTTTATAAGAAAGGCTTGGTGGGGGCTAGCATTCATATACTGCAATTGTTAAGGAAATCTCAGGTCTCTAGCTCGAATTCTTCAGTCATTCAGTGTGCTTTGAAAAGACTGTGCCAACTCTTCATAGCTCGATTCATCCCAAGTGTGAAGGAGCAAAACTGAGACAATGACAATGTCACAGAATATGAGATGCTGCTAAAAGTAATGGGTGAGTTCTCATGCACTGAAGCCTTGGGACCTGCACAGCACAAGGGCACTGGCTTGCAGCAGTCAGATTCCCTTTCTCCACCAGAGCTGAAGCAGTCAACCAGAGGATTGCAATAGACTCTGAATTTATACAGTTTTCATTTTTGCATCCTCCCCTTTTTTCTGCTGCAGTCTTTCCTTTTCCCACCAGTTCTCAGGCAGCTCTCATTTTGAATCAAAAGTTTTGGCATCTTTCATAATGTAGGCTGAGGAGCTTCTAGAATCGTTCCTTTAGCAGAGGTTACCATCGAATAACTTGGAACATGAAGAAATGAGCAGCCTCCAGATGCAGTTGCAGTTGATAAGTGTCCTGCTAGCACCTTGTATTCATTTGGAAGTTCACACAGCCAACTCCGATTCCTTCTTGGATTTGAAAGAGCTTTTTTTTTATTTTTTTATTTTTTAAATATAACCTCTCATTGTTTTCCTTTCATTTTGGCCTCCTTTTCTCTTGCTTTGTAGGCACTTTCCTTTGCAGCAGGGGAATTGCTGTTCCTATTACAAACCTTTCTCTGGCAACTGGAACTTTTCTTTCAGTTTTAGCCCCTGCTGATAATTAAAGTTTTCTCTTACTCTCTCTTTGCTTTACGTTTACCAAAAATAAAGTTTGTTTGCTCTCTGAGGATTCCACATCGCAGAAGATTTCTGCAGACTTTCAGAGCTGCTGACTTGAACTAAGTAATAAACATCGGAATGAGGAGGGGTGTCAGAGTGATAGATAATATATTCGCCTCTTGCTGGGTCTAGCAAATCTCCAAGTTTTATAGACTTTTAAAGGCTGCTTTCACTGGGTTGACATTGTGCATCTCAGCTCGTTTTCCCAGCTTCCCCAGACAATCTGCTGCAGTTGGATACCCGAATTCATTAGACTAATCAGAAGCATTTTAGTAATGTATCTCAGGCAGAAACAGAGCAGTGTCAGGGGGTCAAGAAGATGCTGTGACGTTTTCTGTGGGGCTAAAATGAATTCCATGCATAAGCTAAGGAATTGGGAAGAGCAGTGCCCTGACAGCCTCCTCCTGTTTGGGCCATTTGCTGTTAACCGGTGCTGGTCTCTTGGTTAAGCTTTATGCTTGCTTTTGCATGATGTGTTATAATGTGAAAAGGTTTGTGGAACAAAGGAACCAAAACCCCACAGTGAGAGCTAAGGCAATGCACTTCTCCCTAATCCTATCCCTTTTGCCCTGAATAATAATTTACCCTAAAAATAATTTCTTTTCCATTTGTTTATTCCATGCCCCGAGGTTCTGATCAGCATGAACAAGGGCTGCAGAGTCTGGCCCATTCTGCTTCTATGTGTCTGATTGCAACCATTTCATTCCTTTCCTTTAGAAAACCTTTAAAAAACAAAAAAAAACAACAAAAACTAAGCCCAAAAGCTTTTATCTACTTAGAAAGTGTTTTCCTGCAGTTTCAGGAAGAAATGCAATTATCATGGCTGCTTAATTAAACTGAGCTGTCAATGAAGCGATAAACCGTGGTACAATTAACTTATCCTTGTAGAAGAATGCAAATTAAGGCTATAACTGGAGGTCTTGGGAAAGGTCTTGACTGCTTTCTGCCACCAGCCTGATAATCACACGAAGTCATTCATATTCTCAGGCAATCAGATGATGTACACCATCTTTTGCAGGGGGAAAAAAAAGACTATGGGAATATGTATACACTCACAGCATCAGACAGATGCTAAAAGACTTAAGGCCTTTTACATCTATCATTAATACATTACCAGTGAGTTGTTAGCTGTAATTCACATTTCAAACCATGAAAGTCCTTTCTTGAAGGGAATGGTCTTTAAGTAGCCAAGGGCAGCAGGGCAGTATTTTAAAAACTGACAAAATCCAAAGGCAAATACTGACCAGAAGCAACAACAAAGTGACCAATTAATTTAATATCTACTGGTGCAAAAGCCTGGGTTAGCTGAATTCAGCAGTGAAGGTTTCACCAGGGAAATTTTTGTACCAAATGAAGATCAATAATGAAGTTATACCCACTTGGATTTATGGGAACTGATGTCCACATTTGTAAAATCTTTCCTAATCTGATAACAAAAAGTAAATTTACAAGTATTCAATATGTTATTTTATGTTCCATGCAAACCTGCAGTACAATTTGTAATTGAATGGGAATCCCTTGGGGTAAAGCTGTCTGTAGCGCAAGTAGTGTTACCATAAGCTCTCTACTGCAGAAGAAAAGCCTGAACATGTAAACATGCTTAACTTTAAGTACAGAATTGGCTTTACTAAAGCCAAAGGGACTACTCATAGAACCATGGAATTGCTTGTGCTGGGGGAGACCTTAAAGCCCATCCATTTCCAACCCCTGCTGTGGGCTGGTGGCCACCCAGCCTGGCCCTGGGCACCTCCAGGGATGGGGCACCCACAGCTCTGGGCAGCAGTGCCAGGGCCTCACTGCACTCTGTGGGAAAAATGTTTCCCTAATATCTAATCTAAATCTCCACTCTTCTTATTTAAAGCCTTTTGCACTTGTCCTATCACTATGCACCCATTTAAAAAGTCACTCTCCTTCCTATTTATAAGCTCCCTTTTAATAGTGGAAGGCTGCAATGCAGTTTTTCCGGAGCCTTCTCTTCTCCAGGCTGAACAAGCCTCAAATTCACATATGTAATATGGATTTATATGTAAATAAATATACAGAGATACATATCGAGTATATATGTATATTTATGTACGTATATAAAATAAGTATTTTTCTATTATCTAAGTATTTTTATTTGAATAGATACACATTTATTGATTTAGAAATACGTAAAAGTGCTGCCCACATTTCTTCCTTCTGCTTCTCGAAGAGTCAGTAATATTTGTGTATCACAGTCTAACTAGATTTATTATGTAGCAGTTTACAGTTAAGTTTCCTTTTGGTTGGATGTACAAATTAGACAAACTCTGGATCAAGTTCAATTCTAAATCTGCAGTTTGTTGGATAACCTTTATTGTCGTGGTTGCCTCCGAGCCATTTTGTTATCTAAATAGCCTCTGGATTAAAGTATACTATTATGTTAAGAAATGTAACATTTAGGGCATTAAAAGCACTAAGCGTGTCTTTAACTCACAAGTGGGCCTGATTTTTGTTTTGCTTTATCCTTTACTATGTCAGACAGAGGATTTCCTACTGCTGCTTGTGAAAAGAAAGCTGGGGTTGGAATTAGAAAGGAAAGCATAAAACTAATTGTTTGATGGTTTCATGTTACAGACCACCTACACTGAGGAGGCTGAGAGTTTAAGTAAATTGAAATTGTAAAGAATGAAACAGTTAAAGACTGGCAACGGACAAATAGGTAAAACTTAGTGCAAAATTAGGGGAGCAACAAGACAATATAGTTGCATTTTGTTAACATTTTGGTACTTGGCTTTGCATGCATGAAAATATGAAGCTAAAGGAGGAGCCACTTAGCAGAAAAGTGGCTAAATGCATTCCATATCCTGTCAGCTCTCACTGGAACGCTATGCGCAGTGCTTTGTTTATTTTCTAAATATAGATGGTTAAAGTTCTCATATACCGAGCTGGTAGAATTAATTTACACTCCTAACAATCATCTTGTGATAAAAACTAGGTATAATCAGGTACTGCTTTATGTAATTCCTTTAAAATAAAGAGAAACATGCAGTAAACATGGAAGGGAGGGGAGAAAAACTAAAAGCACACGTATCCCAAGAAGAGACTTGTTTGAGAAAGAAAAGAAAGCACGGGGCAAGATTAGTTTTTACTTCTTTAGGGACCTCGACAAAGAATTTGTCTGGAAAGTATTACGTATGGCTAAGATACAGAAGGTAGCTGCAGGGAAGAGACATCTGTCAGTGCACTGCGTACAGGTTGAAAAAATGTAATTGCAGTCCTCCTTATAAATCTTGAAAGCACGGCTCTTCCATGGAATTACATGTAAGATTTACTTCTGGGAAATATTTACCTACTTACGATCACTCCTAAATCAGTTTGCTTTAGGGGCATCGTGCGGTACTTTATATACACACCTGATTAATGGCTCTGTATTATCACACTTTGAGTTAACTTCTTTGTCCAAAGGGATTTAAAACAGTAACAGAGAACTTCTCTCAAAACAGGGGAGTCTGATTGTAAAACTACAGACTGTTACGTACTACTGAGCTCAAAGCCAGCACTGCCATGGATATGATGAAGGAAGTTTAGCGTAGTGTAAATGAAAAGCTTTAGATGATAAAGAAATTAAAAAGCTGTGAAGTGAAGTTTAATTGCACTCAGGCTATTTTTCGGAGACAACCTTACACTTTGTTACTATTTGTCTGGCGGTTGGGTTCCACGATGATAACATTGTGTAGGAATTTGCACAGAGCAGGCTAAAACCTTTCATTCCCAAACACATTTATCTTTGTCTCCATCACTCGGGTGTCTCACAGCTCAAGTGCAGGAGGCCAAGCAGATACATCTTCGCTGTTGCCAGAAACAGGTCCTACGTGCTAAGGAGCAAAACGCTCTTTCTGCTTTGGTAACCCTGGGAGAAATGTAATTTTTAGTTGTGCTCTCTTCTTTTGGGGTGGGTCTGAATCAATCTATTGTTTCATCGAAGGACAGCTGCAGAGGACATGAGGGAAGCTGGAGTGAGAAAGGAAAGATTGATTCTTGTTCAAGACAGAACTAGAAGTTTTCTTGGTGCAGATGTTTCTGGAGTGGCAGCTCTCTGCAGACACCATCAGTTATGAGCTTGTAAAGGCCAATAGGTTCAGCAAAGCAAAGCGATGCCTGATGCATTTTAACAGGTGCCAGGGGAAGCCTTCTCACCTCACACACTTAAACCAAAGTAAGCTTTCAGTTATGACCTGAAACGGACGTTCTCCCCCATCACTTAAAGAAGAATTTCACATCAGCAGCTGCCAGGCTGCTGAGCAGGCTGACACTGCCTTTCCTTTCCAGGTGGGGAGTGTTATTGTTTCAAATGCCCCTTTTAGAGACCTCTTTCAAAAAGCCCTGGGATATGGAAAGACACTGGAAACTATTCTGAATCCTTGCAACAGGTGGTTAGAGTCAAACTGCACTGCATAAAAGTTGTAGTCTTTCCAAGACTTCCATTTTAGCTGCGTGAATTATGTCTTATGCAGCTTCAGCAACTTGCACTCAGTTTTCATGTGCTTTTCATAATAAGCAACCAGGGCAAATGTTATTTTAGTTCCTTCTCCTTCAAAACACACACGGACAAACAAACATCTCCTCTAATGTGCTATTGCAGCGCAATAACTAGTTGTCCTGTTTATGCTTTACTTAAAATATTTTTCTTCAGGCCTGTAGGACAAAAGTTCTTTCCACTTGAAGGATGTTTGCGCTTAGGCAATTAAAAGATTGTTAATGATAGAGCTGGATGAGCCATCTTGTCATACAGTTGGTTACTAACTGTGTTATCAAGGCATTATATGGAGTTCTTTGCATTTGCTTCAAACAAATCCACATGAATTTACTGCATGGCCTGATGTGTATGACTATTGAAGCTCAGCTCCCATGGCTGTTGACTTTATTCTTCCTGTGGATGGAAGCAGGATTTGGGTCCCAAGATGCAGTGAGAGCACAAGTAGTGCATAAAGGCTGAACTGAGCGCACCTTTCAGCTCCTCAGTATCAGAGTGCTCTCAGACATTTTCCATTCCTATTTTTAGGTGTAACAAAAGGAATCAGAAACTGTTAAGTATGCAGGGTTCATGCCTTCCATTTGCAGTGTCCGCTGTCAGTTCTGAAACCCACAGAGCCCAAGTCTGAAATCTTTATCTAAAGAGTTGTACTCGTGTAATTACTCACATAGCAATGTCTCCATGGATTATTTTCAGTGCCTACATATTTTCTCTGCCACAGTCAGCATGAAGTCACACTGATACCATTTTTTTTCCATTGGTTAAAAGGCCTTTGATCAAATACTGGCGATAACTCCTAAAACTAATTTAATTACTGCTACCAGTACTAAACAGAGGAAGTAGTTCAGTGGCATCAACAGAACAGACTTTAGCAACAGAAGGTAAATAATGCAAGACTATTTTACATAAGCGCCAAATATTTGACAGTTTTACAACTGCCTTGTTATTTCCAACAACTGTTGTGTTAGGATAAGAGCATTTGCTCTTTCCATTTCTGGCTTTCTCACATCCTTAAAACCATTCATGCCTGGAGGATGTGCTAAGAAACTGTGCCTTTGTGTTAATTCCACTTGGTCATCTGAAAGACTATTTACTCATTCAGCTATCACAGTAGAACCCAAAGGTTCACTTGAGCAGTTCACCGGAAAGAAATAGCACAAACAAACAAGACTGTCATTTAAGGTAGGGGCTCATATTGGCTTCAGCGGGCTTATTTCACGGGTAGTCAGAGAGGAGTAATGTTTTTTCCCCTTACACTGGAGGGAGAGGCACCTTCTGCCCTACTTAACCTTTAAGCCACAGTATAAAAGTGACATGAGATCCAGTGCTGTTGGTCATCTTTTATTATTACTACCCTAGCAATGCCTGAGGACCCTCACTGAAACTGAATTCCCATTGGCAGTAGTGCCTGTCTCCAAAAATGTGTGGTGTAAATACTCAAAACATACAGAAGAATGGAGTGAAGAGGGGCTGTATCATCATAGCCACCAGGGAGCCAAGGCACAGATTACTGCACACAATTTCACTTCTCTGCCAGGTGCAGAACCCAGGCCTGTCAATCCAGCAAGGTATTTAACCACCCTAGTATTGTATATGCTGAGCTAATCAAGGGAGAGTTTAGGGGAACATCACTTCTAATGTTCTACTGTTAAAATGCTTTTAAGCCATAGCACAACACCTGCAGTCATATGCCATATAAACAAGCTATACCTACAATTGCTCAAAATTCCCATTTTAATTTTTTTATGCATAAATTGCAAAGCCAACTGCAGCTTGCTGCAATGTTCACTTCTAACAGCAATTAATAATAACCTTTAAAAAAAGAGAAAAATGTGAATCTGTTTACGGATGGAGAGAGCATTCATTCTTTGTATACCTAAGACTCCCAGTGGGAGATTTGGCTGTTTGAGGAATGTGGGGTGGGGTGGACTGTGGCTTCCCTTCAGCCCATGACATGAGATTAGCCCCGAATTACTGTTTCTGCTGCCATTTTTAGTGATTTGGTATCAGCAGCGACAGACCCTTCCATGATAAGAAGGGGACATGTAGGCTCTGAGGGGTTCTCGTTCGGGTGCAGGACTATATCAGTCTGGCAGCTGTTGCTTTGATTGAAAAGGTATGCTGACAGTTCAGGGCAAGCTCCAACAAATGGCACCAGCTTCTGAAAAATGCACTTCTAACAGAACTACCCCCAAAGGACTGTTTATTTAAGGATTTCAGTGTTGTTATGTCTGACATTTGTGCTGAAACCTGAGTTTTTACAGCGTGAAATGTAGTAACATTAAAATGCTTGTAGAAAATATCTTTAAGGATGTATAATAAACACTAAACCATTACTCAGTGAGGACCTGTTGACATATGTGATCTGTAGCACTAACACATTACTGCTGGTTTTAACCAAAGGTGGAACACTTAGAGAGCATATATTATTTATACACGAGAAGTCTCGCAGAAGAGTGATAAGATGGTAGCTAAACACAGATGAATCAGAGACCTGAAGTTCCTAACGGGCCCTCCATTCTGGGACACTGATAGTGGTTCCCAGGAACAGAGACCAGCTGAGAAACTGAGATCCAGGCCAGACACTCCTGCGGGTCTGGGAGCCATTAAATCAAAATTGAACTCTCAGAACATATCAGCGATTTTCAAGCTCAGAAGAAACCATTATTTCAGATAAATTTTCCCCTGGGTCATATTCTCCATTACCGTGCCCCTTGTGTGGTCATTTTATTTAATGTGAAAAGCATGTAAAACACAATTGTTCTCACTGATGGTGCCTCACGCGCACTGCAATTGAAATGAATGCACACAGTACAGGGTAGGAGGGAGAGAGACCCAGTGGAAATCGATATCCGGTGCAGAGAAGATGCTGATGGATTTTTTTGTCTCTGGATATCACCTTCTCATCTCACCACTAACACCTGATGATTCACACCCACGCTGTTTAGCAAAACCAGAGAGACATCTGTTACACAATGCTTTGACCTGTGTCACTAGAAAACCTGGGAGCTGACACATTACTCCAGCCTGCCTACTAACAGCAGCACTACTGGCTGTGTGTGTAAGCCTGAGCACATCTCATGGGGAAGGATTTGGGTCGTTTGCTTCAGGAAGGGACAGACAGACTCCAGGCACTTCACCCATGACAGGCAGATGGGTGCTGAGGTCGCTGCCCAGACAGACCTCGTCTCTGTGTGCTGAGCCTGCCTGCTGGCAATTTTCATTAACAGCTTCATTGTTATCAAAACCACTTATTTACAAAAAATGTGGTGAATAAATATAACACGTTTCTTTATCCAAAGAGTGGAAGATGAGAGGATCACCCATCCTTGTCACCGCTCTGGTGAAGCTGGAGGGAGGGGTAGCTCCTTTCAATTGAAGCAAGAGACTTTGGAAGGAATACAAGGAGCAGATCCAGAAGGAGATGAGGAAGGATTAATTCTTCTTCCTGACTACTATGTGCACAGTCCGTGAACGTTCTGTGGTCTGAATCTGTCCTTGATGTTTCTATGCCCCATTTCCCTGAGCTAAGTACTGCCAGGCCAATCAGTCTGCCCACGTGACTTTCATGCTGTTTGGGGATTACTGTTTTATACATCCACATACACAAATTTTACCCA
>PPHD01006411.1:0-24591 GCA_002909625.1 Bambusicola thoracicus
AAAAGTAATTCTATCTGGCTTTTCTATTTTCTAGGTTTTTTTTTTCAATTAATGTATTTGCAAAATGAAGTAGAACAGTTGTAGTCGTGTTCTTTACTGTCTCTTCAAAATCTTTTCCAAGTTGTAAAATTATCATCACTCCATTTCTAGCATGGCAAAACAACTACGAAATTGTAATTGTACTTCTTTTCCGAAAAAGGAGCCAGATCACAGATTGAAAAGAACACAGATGAACTCTGGATCGACATCCAGACCTGGTCAGAGGCACCTACTGATTGAGGATGAGAAGGCAGGGAACAAAGCTTAGGCACAGCAAAACCTACGCAGAAACAAACTGCAGAGAAGAATGGTGCAAATGACAACTACAGTGATGGTATTCTTAAAGCCATAATGCTGTAATGGCACAAGCACATTACATTTTGGGGAGAAGAATTATTGTAGACAATGATTTAGGCAAAACAGCACAGAATGAGACAACTACATATTGATCCAAATTGCTATTTCAGGGACTTGTTCCAAAATGAAAGATTTAGATGATGCTTCTGTGTTCCTCATTGGTGATACAGATAGTTCCACTCTTAATTCAGCTCAGTGCAACAAACATAGTCACACTCTAATTTCCATGTGCCCTCCCATATCTGTGCACATTGCTCATTTGGTATCCTTAAGATGCTCTATATCTCATCACTGTTCTGCATTCAGATGTCCTAATGAAAGTCATATTCTGTAGCCTGTCCTCCCACAGAAAACTACTAGTACACTTGACCTCAATTTTGATTTGCTTTGTTGGCTTTCCTTCCTGCTCTATCTTTTCCTGAGGTTGTTCCTCAGTCTTTCTTCACATGGGCCTGAAAGTATTCTACTCTCAGTCCCTTCCATTTCTCTCCCTGTGTGTCAGCCAAGGCATACACCTCCACAGATAGGAACTCAAACATCTCCATGTTGGTAGCTCACACAGAGATTTCGCCAGACTCCTCCTGTTCAGTAACTTAAAACTACACTTGTTGATCTGGCCTAGACTGAATAATGTTCCACTTTTACCAAAAGCTCAATGTAGCAAGAAGAGCTGCTAAACTTATCGTCCTTACCTCCATTTTCCAACACTGTGCATAACAGCACCAAGCTATTTATCACTGTTCAGGCCCTGGTGTCATCCTTGCTTTTGACTGTTCTCAAGAATAACGTATTTCAGCTCTGCTTACATCCCACAAATTATGTTTTCATGGTGTTGCGTAGACGATATATGTGGTTGATAGAGTGTGCTCACCAAAGCAGCAAATTTTTCTTTCTAGAAACACAGAGACATGCCTTTTATACTTTTTCAGAGAATACATCAATGCTACAAATGTATGTGTTCGGTTTTTTTTTCATCTCAGTCCTCATGTCTGCTTTCTTAGCCTGAGATATAATAAAAGATTAAAGACAAGCTTATAAAACTTCACCACGGCAACTGCTGATGTCACTGGGAACTAGATTCCCAACTGGGGCTTAAGGAAAGATGAAAACCATATTGATAATTGACAATATTTTTGACATTATTCATCCATGTAATTAAGGCACAACCCAATGCCATTACCTATGCTCAAAACTGAATGAACAGAAAATGCAGCATTATTAACTCAGTTGTTGGCATGATATTAATGTAGCCCACAAAAATTCAGCATTCATGGGAGGTACAGATTATTTACTCCTTTCCCAATCAAAAGCAGAAAAACAGAATTATTTATACAACTACTTCTTAATGCAATGTCTTTGATTATGCTACTGAATTAAAAAAAAAAATGTGAATTCTTCCTTAGAAAATGAATGAAAGCATAGTATCCCACATGCTGTAAAAGAAAGCAAGGTTTTTATTCATTTAATTGCGAGTACAGTCAAGCACCAAAGGAAAAGAGACACATGCTACTAGCTGGAACAGTTTTGCATGTAAGGCATAAGCAGTAATTCTCCCTCTTGCTCTGTATTTTATTTTTATTTTCATTTTTTAAAATTGGCAAGTCACCAAATTGTATGCGCACTCCCCTTTTCGATTCTTCTGTGGCAAGTCACTGATAAAATAACTTTACGGTAGTTTATTCCTTGCAGTGTACTGAAATGCAGTCAGCCCTATGGCATGCAGGTACATCTAGTTAAGGAGAACACCCACCACAAAACCAAAATTCTTTGGGATGGAGCACTGAGGTTTGATCAGGACTTCTAGCAGATTTCATGAAGAAAAAAATGCAATTAGAAGAGAGAGCAAAGATCTGCATATGCTGCAAACATGTTACATTGTCTTTGAGAAACACTAGCAATAAACATATGTGGTTAAGTTTTGTATCTAACAGAACTTTGGTAGCATTTGGATAACGGGAATGAGAATGGATGTAAAAGGATCACATTCTCCCTGAGACCTTGGACTGTGCCAGAGTCCTAGATAGAAAGCCAAGAGGCTACACAGTCATGCTGCAATGTTACTGCTACCTTCAGGAAGGGATATCAGAGTTCATTACAAAAATTGCATAAAGCTGTCAAAGGTGGGCTCTTAACACGTTTATGGTTGCCATATGAAAGCAATATAATTCATCAAGATTTAATGGAGGAGAATATCAACAGGATGAAGAGGAAAATATATCATGAGGATAACCTAGCAAGTTAGATACTATTTAGTTTGATTTATTTCCTGTAACTTGAATTAAGAACACACATGGTCCTAGCTTTTCCCATGGATCATCAAATAGATTCATACTTAATTGGCTTTCCATGCAGCTCTCTTTAAGGGTTTGAGTGCTACTTTCATTTGATACAGCATTGATTTTCTCTGAAGTTTCCTCTTATTATAGCGACCCTGATCAATTAGTGTTCTATAAATAAAGAGGTCAGATTTCTTTCACTGGTCTCATTAAATTGCACCCCTGCTGAATTTCTGTGGAGAACAGAATTGGATCATACTGATAGCAATAGTATGAAGATGCCCTCAGGTTTTCCAGTGAAAATCAATTGCTGGATATTCATAATAAAATGATTTGAAAAGCAAGACCCAGCAAACCTTACTTGCAATTCTAAATAACTTAAAACCACCATAAGAGAAAGAATGGGAAAACAAGTGAGTAAAGGGCTCAGCTGGCTCCACAGTGATATATAATCCCTCATCAATTGTAACTACTTAACTTCATCACCTTGTAATGCAAATATCTTGCTGGAGTCTTGAGCAAACATATAAGTCACCATGTAATGGTGGTGTGATTACCAACCAAAGCTAAAAGCCACTGATAATATTTGGTGGTATGAAACAGGCTAATTATCACAGGTATGACAATGTAGCTTTAAAAACCTATTTTAGAGAAGAAATTTTACTCAGTGAGATTGGAAACAGCCATAAAATAGGAAATTGAACTGTCTAATTTGAAACATCTCAGAATTTAATCTGAAGGATGGCTTTTAGGTCTCCACTCTGCCCCTGCAGCCTGCCATCTCTTTTCATAACTATTCAGTTTTCTCCTAATGTCCTATACAATCTATTTTCTCTTCTGTTAAGCACAACTCTTCCAAACCTTTTCAACCTTCTTCTCAAAATAAAGCAACACTTTCATCATAGATTTCCCTGCAGATTGAAAGTCTCACTTGCAAAGGTTAGGGTTTTTAACTACAGTCCTTGATTATTGCATCTAATCATTGTTTCCTTATGCACTCCCTGGTGTCTGCTGTATAAACTATGATTGTTTTTTTTTCTGCTAAGGTGTCAAGGAACCACTGGAAACCTCAGAGGATTGGCTGTGCCTTCTGAAGAATTTGCAAGAATAACACTGGAGCACTATCAGTACTCAATGATATATCTTGGATCCTTCATATTTGGTATGGTGGGTCTAAGCCAGAAGATTCAGTGCTCTAATGACACTTTCAGACAAATAGCTTAAGCCAGGACAAGGGCACATCCCAGAAAACTCAGAAGATTTTGTAGGTAATAAAGCACCTTCACTGAAATATCAAGTGAGGATTCATGTCAACTGCAGCATAAAAACACTTTTAGGGAGGCCCTCCCCTCATATCATAGTGATAGATCATAGAATCATATCGCTCCTTCCGAAAAGGATTGGAAAGTGCAGAAAGTTGAAATTCAGCTCTTCTGGATTTCTCAATTCTTCCAGAATGTTTAACAGACTGTTAAAAACCAACTTACACAATCAAGATATTAACAAATACATTTGAAGACAATTTTTAACCTCAGACTGTATGGTATTCGAGTCAGTCGTAAGGACAATGAGTACCTATTTTATAGTTGAAACGCGGGCCGAAACTGTGAAGCAACACATTAGATGTAACCCAAGAAGCAGTAAGCACTATACCACAGCCAGAACTGTTTGGGGTGAGATGCTGACACAGGACTTTACTGGTTTTGAGTGTTGGGAGTTATATGTGTTTTTTTGACCGAATCTACATTTATACTTCCACAAAACGAAAAATAAGTGCAGCCACCTCAGAGTTCAGTCCATATCCATGTTCAGATATTCATTACATTAAGACAAATATTAGTGCTTATTCTTTTTCATTACAGAAGACACTGGAATGGATTATAGGCATAGTTTTCCCATTCCACGCAATAATAAGTCAAAATTGTTCTTTAGGAATTTCTTTCAATCTTCGCAAAATATGCAGGAAATGAATGGAGAAATCTGTTTTGCCTTCGGTTAGTATCTTTTCTGTCTTTTGTTTTTTTTTCCTATTGCGGTTGTTTAGTTTTGCTGTTCCTTTTTTAATATATTATCCAAGTTGTGTTTCTTTTACTTATTTTTTCCTTTAAAATATAATTTTCTTTATGTGTTACAAATCTAAACTTGCAGATCCTGAATGAGTTTAGAGCACCGGAGTAACACCTATTTAAACACAGTCGCACTGATTGAAACATGATAATCGAACCATCCTAATTTTTTTTATGATTATGAAACATGAGAAAAAAACATCTCGGGCTAAACAACACAATTTCACATTTTTGTAGCAGTTCACCCAAGGCAAGTCTCCCATGTGTGCTTTTTCAACATTAGGGAAATATCATAGCAAATTTTCCCATATGACAATCACTTATAACCAAAGCCAAATTTTTACTTCTAAGCCAAGCTAAATTGGACTCAACAAAATAATTTTCATAGGAGCTGAACCCTTGCCAAGAAATATAAACAAACAAACAAAACAATCACAATAAAATGCACTATACAGTTCTGGGGAGAGAGCACTGAAAGTTTAGCTTATAAGCCAGGGACGATGTGCAAAGACATCATGTAGAGAAGATAGTAACAGAAAGCCAACTGTGCACCTAATAAGATCACAAAGGATTTGTGAGTGTCACAGAAAACAAAGGTTATACTCATTTCAGAAACTAATTCCAAAAATGATCCAATATATCCTTCTGAGGTAAAACTAAAATAAGTACATTAAAACATGGATTGATAACACAGGCAATCTGGACACTGTAACAAAAAGCAAATTTAAGTTCCAAACATAAAAAGGATTTTGCTGATTTTTATACTAAGAAAGAGACCACAAATATCACATACTAAGAAAGAGACCTCATCTCACATCCTTCATGGCAAACATGACAGAAAGAATCTCCACAGGTTCTGATTCCATATCACTGTTGCTGCATCATCAAATAATGCCTTTTTTTGCCTTATTGTGAGTCAAAAACAGATATTTGCACACCAGTTCCTGCTTTGGACCCAACAGCACCTGCTGAAATAATGAAGGGTTTATAGGTGGTGACATTCCAAAATGAAAAAATAAGGATTAGCACTGAGAGAAAATCTGAAGAGAAAGTAGATGTGGAAAGGTCTCCAAAGAATGTGCCAGACCTGCCTTTAAGCCTTTAAACTTTGCAAAGTAGTAGAAAATATAATACATGAGAACTAATCTTGCCTTAGCAGGAAGGTGAACTATGACCTTAAAACATGTCTTCTGTCTCTGTCTTTACAATTTAGAACAAATTAGTTTTATTTCTGATATGGAAAAACTTATGACATGGAAGCAAAGAGAAATATTTAGGTCTTGATTGAAGAAAATCTTTTCCAAAAATAATTATATATTTTAAAATTGAGGAATGGTTATAACCATATATCCACTGAACCATGGTCTTCTAGAGACAGGAAGTCAATGATGGAGCCAAGAGTTAATTCCCTTTGCCAAGCTTATGCTGCAAGCCCTTCTTTTTTGATGCTGGTGGCATTCACCTTAGCTAACACTAACTCTTCAACTGAACCGAGGCAATTTATTTATTATCATTATTTAATACAGATAGATTAAGTTTCCCAAATTAAGAAAAATGAAAAGTCGTTAGCATTTAACAAAGGCTAATGAAAGAGGTAGTATGTACATACAGAAAAAATCTCTTCTACATTCTTTCTCTCAAGCAGCAATAATATTAATTGGACGCTTTTCTCTACACTAATCATGGCCAGCTTGTTAAAGCAGAAGATATCTTCAGATATATCTTCCTGATCATGCAATGTCATTCCACTACATCTGCCAGAAGTTCCTGTCGTCTCCAGGCCCCATGAGCTCTGACTCATCTGTATCAAACAGACCAGATTCAGTCTGAGCAACTACAAGGACAGTTTCCTTAACAGCTTCGTGGCCAGAAGCCTCGCTTGTTTATAAGTGAAGAGATCAGGACTCATTCTCTAGTGCTGCTTTCCAGAGTGACACAAAGAGCAATGGGAACCCTGGTTACAGGGAGGCCGTAAGGAGATCTGAAGCTGACTAGAGACTGTATGTGGAGAATATTTGGAGATATTGACAAGAAAAGGCTGAGATCTTAGGAATCTAGGATGATCTTACCATGCCATGCAATCACCCACAACAACTGAGATTCCAGAGTGTGACACCAAGACATCAGTGAAGACTGGTACAAAATAAGGCAACGTGAAAAGGAGTGGGATACGGAATTGAGGCAGTGGCACGACAGGGACAAAGGCTCAGGGGAAGAGGGCAGAAGGAACAGCCATAAGAGTCTGCCAGCTAGATCAAAGAGTCTGAATGATGGCCAAGATCCTCACAACTCATCATGCCTTGCTTACAGCAAATAGCTGCAAAACAATGGCAGAGTGCCCACTCTCTTCCTCATGCTGCTTCACAAGGAGGATGACAACCCACTACAGTCAGTTACTCCACTAACTCCAGTGGCAGAATTTGCATGATGGATATTTAACCCCATAACAAATCCTTGCTGCTTTCAGCAAGATGCCATACGGCAATTTCCGGGTGGGGGGATGGGGAGAGTTTGTTGCTTCTTACCACTTATTTCAAAGAAGCAGCAGCCCACACAGAGACACATTCAAAGAGCAATTAATGAGAAACTCTAAATTTAGGTAATGCTAGAATTCAGGCTTCTGGCTTGACAGTTCAGGATCAAATCTTCAAATCTTACTCCTCACTGAAAGTCAAAGGCAGCTGGACAGGGAAAATATGAAAGGTGCACAAAAACAAGATCATGGCCTGTCACAGTGGGCACCACAAATTAGTAGACACATTTAGCGGTAATTTTTCAGTGGAATAGCTCTCAGCTGGAGAGAAAAAAGAAAGAAAGAGAGAAGAGTATCCCCACATCTTTTAAGCGTGTTTGTGTGAATAAATATATTAACATTTAGAAGGTATTCAGTGTCTTTTATTGATGAGCATCATGACAGAATCTGGCAAGCAAATGAATTAGTCTGCCTCCAAATAATAGGTTTTTAACAGCCTGGATCGCACTGAAGAATAGCTATGTCTATACAGACATGCCTGTAAGCAACTGCACTCAAGCTCATCAAGTCTTGTCTTAACTGGAAGGTTTAGCCTATTCAAACAGCAGGTGAGGAGCCAGCACTAACAATCATCTCCAGACCACTCTTTTTCCACAGCAAATAGCCAGCAAACCTTAAATATATATATGTATATATGCTGTTTTCAGAGGCTCTTTGTTCTAGTAGTTCCTGACAAATTGTTTGTTGCACAGATGTAGTACAGAACTAGGCGGCTAAATTTAAGCACTGTATATGGATATTTAATAGGACAATGAACCAACCATAATGTTCAGATAGAACTCCCTGTAAGATACTAATGAAGTTTATATTCAGAGAAAAATGGGCATAGAAAGCCCTATCCCTTTCATCACCAGATTCTACATGCTTTGGTCTCTTTTACTTCCACTTTGCACTGCTGCGGCAAATCTGATTGGGGATATTATGCTCACAGTTCACAAGAACAGCTGACTGAAAGATGTTTTTGGATAGCTCTAGCAGCTGCAAATATGCTGTCTTTGTGATCTTTCTGTTTTACTTTCATGTTCACAGTAACCAGTTTGTTTTAGCTTGTGAATCCTTCCTTTGTTACAAAAAGAAGTCATGATCAGTTGAAAGGCCTGCCTTGTCCCCACAATGCTTTCACTATCTCCCTGTAAACATCCTCAATTTGAAAGCGAGTCTTCTGTCTTCTGCCTTCTGCAACAGTACCAACTGTCCATATATGTTCAGTTTGCAGTGTAAATGTGTATTATCTCTTGTTCCCCATTTTTTTTACTTAGGCAAAATGCATTAATATTCAGCACCCAATACTTACACAGTTTTGCAAAACCTACCTGTGTGGGAACACGCAAAATCAATCTGTCATGTATACAACTACTATTATGAGCTAAATAGAAATAAAGGATTAAGAGTTCAAGTTTTTAAAATTCTAACTATCAGTTAATCAGCCATCACTAAGAGCGTTTCATGTATGCCCACAACTTTGCAGTCTGCAAAGATCATTTATAGTTATCACCCAAGCTGTGCATCAGGATTACTAATAAAACTCAACTGTCAATATAATTTTGAAATTGAATTTTTAGTCTTTGACACTGTTTTTTAACTTCTTTCTGAAAACAGTGGTGCCCTGATGAATAATAAAAGTCCAAGTAGCTATAAAACAGCTATCACAAATAAAAGAATCATACTTAGAACCTCCTTCTTCCTTCTGCCCAAGCATTCCAAGCTATGAAAACAGAAAAAAAGTAAGGGATAAAAAAAATCACAGAACTGCACAAAATCACATAATTGCAGAGGTTGGAAGAGACCTCAAGAAATCATCGAGGCCAACTCCTGTTTGGGGTACCTAAAGATTAGGCACTGAATACTCTGGTGAGAGCCAGTAAAAGGTGCTAAGTCAGGGCGTGAGTTTACGTTTCACTATTGTGTATTTGATGCTTCCTTCTGCTCAGGTTTCACAGCCGTGAGCTCTTGGTACTCCTACTTACCTAATCCAGACAAACCATTCTCAGAAAATAGAATAGTACATGTTACATTTGCTTATGAGCTTATCCTTGTTTACAGAAAGATAAGGGATCTAAGTTTAAATTATCTTTCTCACTGACTAGGAGCAACATAGATCCTACACCCACTTGCATCCACAATGAAGAGTATTGCTCTTTTCCACAAGGACAAGGCCAGTGAATCAGCTGGGACTGCAATATAAAGAATCTCAGCCAACTGCCTCAACCTCCAAAGGAGATAATAACCATTTCTCGGCTAGTAATCCCCTTTGATCTAAAAATGAGAAGTGGTCTACACTGCACCAGTTGGATGGCATGGCACACTTGGAATGGATATGCTAGAAATTCATATTAGTTAATTGCTGAATCACAGATAATCACTGTCCTGTAAGTTTAAAAAATTCCATGGCCAAAAGGTTCTTTTCCTGAAAGCAACTGCATGCACCTAGGATATTTTTCTAATGTATTCAAGTTAGTCAGGGGTATGATTTTTTTTCATGCCCCCATTTAACACATACATGTAGACAAAGTGTAAAGTGGAATCTGCATACAGTAGAAAGCTGTATATATTTACTTATCACACTTTCAAAAGACATTTCTTGAAAAATAAACAGTTATGAAGTGCCCAAAAATGCCATAGCTTGTAGTAAGTTCAGTTTGGTACATGCCATATTCTACTCACCATGGAAGCTAAGCAAATAAAATGCAAATTCAGTAGATTTCATTGAGGAGGCAGAGAGATTTGGTTAACATCAAATATAATGGCCACTAATCCCATTTCCCCTGTATCTTCCCACCCAAGTAAGAAAAATATATAAATTCCCCAAATGGTAAAGTTCAGCATCTTGAGCCCTGTTAAATCTTATAAGCCAAAGTAAATTCTACTCTACGATTAAACAGGGAGTATTTAAAAAGATCACAAATAAACTGCATGCCTGAGCTGATCTTATTCTTCTACATACTACCTGTTTTTCACTTTAACATTGTTCAGAATTATGTTTCTGCTACAAATTTTTGTTAAAAATAAGAGGCAATCGCTGTAGAGAGTAAGGAAATAGATTATTTTAGGCACTAAATTCTGTAAGATACAAGTAAATGCATCCCTTGTCCAGGGTCTCTCTTCATAATATTTCTACCATGATATTCTCTCATTTCTTTCCTCATCATAATTATTTTTGAAGTGAGGCTCTCTGTCTAAGATGATCAATGCAATTGGCTTGAGCCCTTTTCATCGACTCTAAGATAAATCTACATAGAGTTGCATCTCCACTTCCCTGGAGTCAACAAGACTGGAGACAGGGAACAGAAAATGATGCCCTGGGTGCTGACCACTGTCAGATTGAGGATATTAGGATATACAAAATTGGGGATTGGTAAACCAATCAAATGGACTTCATCTCAACTCAGCAATGAACCAACTAATGCTATGAGAATACAATTTAAGAGTTCAACTAAATTATCCACTGACATCCTCAAAATAACCTCTGGTTAATGTACAAGAGACAACATCATTTAAAAGCAAAGAGTACTGAAGTATTTATTCATGATCTAAATGAGAAAACAATTGCTAACTTCAAAAAGCAACACAAAGAAGAAAACAATGTGGAAAACTATAAAAGAAAACAGGACTTTTAAAGCACAGGTCCCACTGCTGCTTTGTGATATACATCTGAAGACTATAGAATTACATCACTGTATAAGAAAGCATAACAAAACGAAAATTCAGATTGTCATTAATGACTGTCACTACCTTTCTGTATGCAACAGCAGGCTGAATACTCTTTCAGCCATTTCAAGATTTAGATCAAAACTCCAAATTACTGCTATACGTGTTTCTTCAAAATAGCAGTATCAAAGTGAAGAAAATTCAAAGTTAAGGTTGCTATTCTGCTTTATAAGTAATAAAAATGTATAAATGATGAAAATATCACAGAAAAGAAATATATGTCCTTGAAAAATCAAGGTACATTACCATGTTTAGCAGTGAATTACAGGTATTTTTAACAGAGTACCTCAAGATTCTACAGGAAACAACCACTTCATGGATTCTAGGTTTTCATTTTAATAAGCATTAAAAAGTCACAGGAGTCAACAGTATCTTTTCCACATTTGTGCCTGTGCTATATAAAGTACATTTAGAAGGAACAGAAAGAAATTTAAATCACTGCATACTCAGTCCTAAAAGATGCCACTCAAATTAATCCTAACCCACTAAAATAGTCAAACACATGCTGACCTTTCCATGAGTAAATAGTCCCAGCTACCTGTCCCACACTTTTCAGGCCAAGTGATACAGTGCGCGCTTGTCTCCAGTAGAGCCAACAAAACAAATGGCCTAGCAAGGCAGCAGCACCCCACACTCCATTAGCCCCATTCAGAAAGACAAGTTAACTGATTGTTTCTAAGTTGCAGCTGCAGAAGCTGTGGTCTGAATTTGCAGGAAGACAGTCACTTTGGGATAAAGACAGAAATGTTACCTCTTATTTATGGCAAAGAAAGAGCCCACACGCCAGGACTTAGTGCAGTTAGCAGACTGTTCTCAAACATTAGCTTCCTCCACTGTAATTTGTCTGATGATACATTAAGGTGCTAAGAGCCTTGCTATTTGGAAGTATGCATAATTCTTAGATTTTTGTTTTGGTACTTTCTTAGCCTTCCAGATTTACAATGAACTGCCAAAAAACAAACAAACAAACAAACAAAACAAACAAACAAACAAACAAACAAACAAAAAAACAGGAGAATTGGGAAAAGAAAGAAAGAAGGAAAGAGGAATATTACCTGAAGGCCCTCTATGGCTAACCTAAGCATACTTGGTGTGAGCTTGGAGGCCTGCTTGAACGTGAAGTTGCTCCAGTCTATAATCAAAACAAATCCATTCACTTGAAGCTCAGGGTCTTCTATCATGGCTTCTAAAGAAAGAAGTATGGCGCGCAAAATATCCACCAATGTGTACCTGTGAATGTGAAAGCAAGAATCGGTTAAGCCATGTGCATCAAGGTTTGGTGGAAGTTCTGAGCATTCCTCCTTTGTGCTGCTTATCCAGAGTCTAATAGCATACCTAACTTCAGAAGTCATGGGTGTATAAACTTAGGAGGGTCTCAAAAGCTTGGTTAGTTGACTTCATCCTCTGAGGCATGATTACATATATCTGGACCATCAGCCAGCCAAAAGAAGAATACAAGAATATGAAACACCAAAAGCAAATTTGATCTTTTCTCTAGAAGATTGTCTAATTAATCTGGCTATTATCTCAAATGTCAGTACAAATGTATATAAACAAATTGTATTTTCCTGAAATCATAATTATATCAAATCTGAGTCTTATACCAGAAGCCTAGATTCAAAGTTTCCTCCCATATTTTTTCCAAATAATTGAAATAATAGCCTCCACAAAATTACCCTCTTAAAAAAATGGAATTTCCACATGCTCCTCTTACCCATAAAGTTTTCTCTTAAATCTACAAAGGGCATTACAGAAGGCTGATCTGTAATCAGCCTCAAGGATCTGAAAAGTAGGGTTGGAATGTCTTTGGTTAAGAGTAATAGCCTTTATGTGTTGTCACTGGTCCTTTAAGTAGGGCCCTGTGACAGCATCAAACACAGAAGTTCTCAGCGTTCTGAGCTCTCAGAGAAATCTCCACCATACCATATATCCAGAAAAAAGCATATAGGCCTATTTCAATGTTGCATCAAATTATATTAAATACTACTTCTTTTAACGCAATTTGTGCACTGTTCCATTATACACAATACTATGTTTTGAAAGAAGGAAAAAAAAAGACAAGTGAAAGTCATCTGATCTAGCTAACTTCTCACATTTTTCCATGTATTTTTGTTTTAACGTAGTAAAACTTGAGGAGCCTTCTGACTACACAGTCCCAGGAAAGGGACAATTAATGTCAGCCTAACTCAAGTCAACAAGAAAAAACATGTTTTCCCCTGAAAAGAGTAGGGGAAGCATTGTTTACTATGACATTACTCTTCATTTTAGAAACTCTTCCTTTGATTTGAATTTGGTTTGGTTGACTAGGATAAGAGTTTTCATATCCTCCTCTCTGTTTTCCACTTTTCTGAGAAGTTATTTTTTTCTAATGTTTTACTGTTCAAAGATCTCACATTTGCAGGTAGTTTTGTATGCTCCCCTTTGTTGTTCAGATTTTTCCAGCAAGGAGAGGAAAAATTATTCTCTGTAATTTCCCTATGGAAATCCTCAAATTTCTGAAATTCTCTATTTCCCTTTGGCAAGGAAAAAGAAAAAAGAATAAAAGGCCATTACTGAAAATGGAAATTTTTCCACAGGGAGATCAAAGAGCTGTAATCCCAGGACCCCATTTCTGCAGAAGGTGCAGTGAAGCAAGCCTGGGTAAAGCTTCCCATGGGCACAGGCAGTGCCTCAGGCATGGTCCAGTTGACGCTCTCTCCCTCTCCCCAGGCAGAGCAGTTCCCCTAGCCCAAGTGCTGCACGCAACATCCGTTTGGGAGGGAAAAATGCCAAAGTCGCTGTTGATGTCTCTGAATAAGCCAATAAATATCTGCAACTTTGTAGTGTAAAAAGTGACTTAAGGAAAAATGAAATCATCCATCGACTCTTTCCTGACCAAGGTGCAATTGAAATGAAATAATGTTGGGAGTGTTCTGCAGCAGGAAGGCTACCGAAGGTAACAATGGCACTAAACTGGTCTTAATGCACCTTGAGTCACCAGTTAACCCACCTGCTACAGCACAGGCATGCAAAGACATTAGGGGATGCCTAATCAAGAAGAGTACTGAAGGTCCCCTGTCTGGTCAATGTCTTGTATAACTGCCAGCATTAGGATCAAAGCACACTTCGCCTGAGGGGCTGAGGTACACAGCATTGTGCTCATGGTCAGGGGCAGGGCTCGAGAGTGGTCAACTGCCTTCAAAACCAGTGGGGCGTGACTCAGAATTAGTATTTTTTAATATACAATTAGGTAGAAATAGACCCTGTAAGAGATCTTCCAAGGGGAAAGGTGGTACAGAGAAGGAAATCATCTCCAGGTGAGTCATTATGAGAGCAGCTATTTACAAATATCTCAGTCTGAGGCAGACCTTCTATCAGGTCTCATATTTACAAGAAAAATAAATTGGAATAACTCAAATTATACAGTTAGCCTCAATTCCACTTGCCATTTGTGCTACCTCATTCAGACGACCTTATTCTCCATGACAGCAGCCCCACAAAGCAGGAGGCTGCTGGAAACACTCAACCTCCAGTCCAAAATTCCCAGGTTCCTGCAATAGATCCCTAAACACTCTCCCTATGGGACTTCAGGAAGACAGTGCATACCTCAGATTAATGGCTTTCTGGTGGCAAAAGTCTTCTTTGCTTTCTTTGATCAGTTCTGTAAAGAGTACGTATTCATTTATTTATATACATATATGTAAATTATATATGTATATATATGTACCTAATAATATCCTGCAATTGTTCAAGTCAGTGGGAAAACTGTCAAATATCAATGAAAACTTCAGCCACCACAGAGAGTAACCAATAGGCACAGGGCTAGGTCTCCACAAATATTCACCATCACCTATTGCGTGTTTGCTTAGTGCGAGAAATACTGTCTACAATGACAGTGACAACATTGTATGTTTACCCATGTAAAAGACAAAAGGTTGTTTTCTCATTGAAAACAACATCCTGAAGAGCACATATATAGCTAGAAGCAAGCAACAACTCTCTGTCAAAGGAAAGTATCTGAGGTACTCATTTAAGTCTAAAAAGCCACATTAGGTTTACACAGATACTTGACACTGATAACCAAGCTTCTCCCCTCTAGTACTCTTTATGGCAATTAGCTGGAAATAAAAGTGATCTTTCATACTGTAATGGACCTGCTCTTCTGCTTCTGATACATTACTTAAGTACAGTACAGAAAACCAGAGAAGAAACACAAATCCATTAATGAATATTTAAAGCAGCTTTTCCTCTGGACACAGGCTGAGGTCAGCCAGAAATGTAAGCTTGGTGTGATAGATGAAATCTCAGGTGCTGCAGGTGGCAAGCTGACTACTGAATGTATCGCCTGAACAATCCAAGCAAATGAAATATGATTGAAGAAACTATATTAAAGCTTTCACACAGTAGAGAGTTATTTGTGTACAGACTCATCTTAAATCCACTCCAGCCACATGCATTTCACCTCACTGCTACTACTGTTCACATCAGCACAGGATGCAGAGGCTTTACCACAACACATGCTCCAATCTTAGCTGGGCTTTAGGGGCATGAAAATCCCACATAAGCAGAAGGTGGAAAAATTTACTTGATGCAAACACACAAAAAAAACACACTTCAAGCAAACCTATGGCTATACCATTGACTACAGCCAATCACAAGCTAACCCAAATGACACTGAACTTCTTTACATAGTCCTACACAAACTATCTGATAGAGTCAGCCTCCAGACAAGCACCAGTAGGTGGGACAACTGCAGTATTACCCTGGATAAATAACATTCTGAGAAGTAGGAGCTGTTTTTCACAACAGCCATGTCTTATTGCTGCATTAGTTATTCCACACAGGGAATTGCTTCCCCATAATTAGCTCTGTTCCAGCCAAAATCTTGATAGGAATATTTGCCAAAATAATTATCATTACAGCTTTCAGAGATGTGTGATGAAATGTACTTTGCACCTTCATAGCTAAAAGCAGAACTCCTTCTGCTGAAAGCTGAACTTCCAGTCCTTCATGAATTGTGAGCCTCTGGAAATCTACTATACCGGTTTGAGAAATGTGCATTACACTGCATTTAATAAATTCTATTTCTGCAAAAATACAGCACTCAGAGCACTATGTAAAAGCTGACATAGAAATTGCAGCTTTAAGGTGATGTTCAAATTACTGGTTTAATGCAGGCTTTTATTTTAATGTTTTGCAGATTACCATCAACTTTTACAAACTTCAAGTAGGTAGCTTATTTTTCTTGGAAAAAGCCTTTCTCTAGATAAGATGGTCTTAATACCCGGTCCTTGGGATTGCACTGCTGAAGCTTTTACTCCATACTGAAATTACATTCTATATAGGCAAAGAAATACAACCAATGAAAAAGGAGAAAAGCAGGATGAGAGCTACTAGTGATTGTGAAATAAACTTGGTACAAAGTGGCTCTGACTGCTTTTCTATACTTTAAAGCAAAAAGAAAAAAATATTACATTTTAACATTTAATGTAAAGAGAACATAGTATGAAGAAAAGACACTATCATTTTATTCTTACTGATGTGTGTTAAGTTGAAGCACCTATTTAGGAGACCCTCATTTCATTCTAGTCCCAGCTCCAAGGCATTGGCTGCAAAACTGTTGGAAGCAGGGTGCACTAGCAGCCCCACTGCCATGCATGTCCTCAGGCAGCCTGGAGATGAGCTGGGCACAGACAAGTCCTACTTTATTTATGCCTAACTTCAGTCACATTCCCTTGTTCCAGCAGAATCTTCCAGCACACTCTTGGTAGCAAGGTACCACTAATTCCTAGGATAATCTAGAACTCATGGCTAATTTATATGTATTTAATGTCCTCTATTTATAGAATCATGCTTAATTCAATGAAAAGCTCAGACAACTTTTTTAGCCTGGCTGTTAAAGTGAGGAACACAAGCTGAAAATACATCATCACATACATAATACAGTCGTAATGTTCCTTTTCTATGTCAACCCCAGCTTGAGTTCAAATGAGGTGGGGACCAGCATGCAGATACACTCTACTGCCTCTTGAAATATTCTGTTCCAGTTGACTTTGAGTCAATGAGGCTAGAAAGGCTTGACAAGTTAATAGCCATGCTGACAATGATTCTTATAAATCTAAGAGGGCTACCATTGCTACCATGACAGGAACAAGGCCTACTAGAGTAATACCTCACTGAGGCATTTGTCAAGAACAGAACAGCTCAAGCTGCTGAACATCCCACCTTCTTGTTATTTAACAGTGGCAGCAATTTACAGAAAAGTTCTTTGAGAATTTTTTAAGGGACACAAAGAGCATCAAAGTTTTCAAATGGTTTATAGGAAAAACAGTCTGGAGGACATTCCCGGTAGTACTTCACTGCAATCTTTCACCTTTTAACTCTCTCTGCTACCAGAAGCCACTGTGGCTTCCACAAGACCAAGAGAAAGACAAGATAAGGAGAACATGGGAGACAGAAGTCTCATCTCAAATCTAGCTGACAGCTGTTTCCAATACTGAACATCCTTGGTGATAGATGGCAACCACCATATCTTATGTTTAGACACATTTTGGTTCCAGCCAGTTCACATTCAAATTGAACAACAGATAATCTAATTTGGCAGAGTTATCTTATTGTCTTAATTGCCATTTTACCCACAGTCTCAAAAAGTTTTAAGTTAATTTGAGGATTAAAATTGAGTGGAATGATTGTGTCACTCAAGGCGCAAACTGTAAACTAGAAGAGATAAATGACAAATCCTTTGCTTGAATTTAGACTACATGTCTCCTGAAAATGCCAAACATGTAAACAATCCATAACTTGTATTTTAATATCATCACTGTCTTGGCAAGTAAAGATTTCTTTCAAATGAGCCCTTGTGCCACTGTGGTTTAAAGGAGAAAGCTATCTGAGTCTGAGCCATCATCTCACTTCTAATCTACTGTTCTGGATTATTATTTTTAGAATTTCAGTGAAAGAAGAGCCCTCAAGATATGCACAAGATATACACACTCGGATTTCCTTGCTTCATCGGTCTGGGTACAAATTGAAATGGTTAGAAAGTAGGGGATAAAAGCTATTCTGTTTACAGCTATTCTGTTTAAATAGTGGCAGCAGACCCTGGAAGCCCTCATTCTGAAGAGAAAAGAACCAACAGTGTTACACAGATGCATAGAAAATTAGAAAATACATCAAAGATTTTTATCAAATTAAGTTTTAGATTCCTATTTTATATCATCCATATCCCATTATGTTAGATCAGTATCTAAAAGTCACAGCCATGGACGATGCAGCTGATCTAAGTTTTACACAAACATTGGTCAAAAAGATCCCTAGCCAAAACACTCACAGTCTAAACACACATATGAACAGGTGGATATGGATAAATGAGGGAATCCTAGGAAAAACAATATTAGTTAGCAAAAGCAGCTATGGAATAAAACATCAGTGTGCACTCTTTGAAAGACATGACTTCCATACAAAAATTGACTCTACCAACCAAGTATTTTGTTACTGTTAACATGTTACTACTGTTAGTATTGCTAGTTGTTTTGTCACAATGCCTCCATCAGAGCTTGAAAAATAACCTCCCAACTCACCAGGGAGCTGGCGAACAAAGCAGCCTCCTAGCAGCTACAGAACTTACATTTTCATTTCACTGGTGGAAAAGTTCCTAGCACTTCTGCAGATAAAAGCATAGTTTTGAAAGAAAAGCTTTCAGAAGCTGTCTTTGCCCTTTGACTGTAAATAATTTGAGGAAACAGTAGCACTAATGGTAGAAAGTGCAGTAGATTTCTGTATTCACTGTTGGGAGCTTCTGGGTCACTACACCACAGGGATTAGTGCACTTGTCTCCTGCACTTTCTAGGAAATCTCTGAGATAACTAATACAAGGAAAGAGCTCAAGAAAATAGCATCAAAATGGATCAGTTTTATGAGGAACTTGTGTACAGATGCTACAAAGCACACAGAAGAACATGAACAGCAAAAGATCCTTTACTGTGAGAACGGAAGTTATTCATGCCATTAACCCAAAAAATTTCACCATCTGGACATGTGAAAAAGTGAAATCTTCAAATGCAAACACACACCTACAAGCCACACATAGATATGAATCCATGGCCTAGAAGCTTATATGGAAGGCTGACCCACCACCCCGAGTCTCATCTTGGCAGGAATGATGGAGAGTGAACAGGGTCCCATTGGAAAGCTGCTGGGCTAGTTGATGCTTTATCCTTTACCTTTTTCTTTTTTTTCTTCTTTTTTCTTTTTTTATTTTTTGTTTATTTTAAACTCATGTCTGATTTAGTTGTTCAGAAGGAAGGACAGCTAGTACAGTTTTCAGGCCCTGCTTTAATTTAATGATTTAACACTGAGTAGATGGGCTTGTTTTATCATAGAAATTCTTGCCTCCCATGATTTTCATTCTAATTAAAACAATGTAAATGATAGACTGTTGATGCTAAATAAATCACCTATAGCATGTCTGAAATTCATCTAAATAAAAAGTCAGAACTTTTCTAATGGTTCCATGCTGGTCATAATAAATTATACACATGATAAATTTGGAGGCTTGCTGTGCTCAATTTACTTAGTTTACGAAGCATGTAATGAGGTCCTAACAAAACAAACTTCGAAAAGGAATCCTCCCAGCGTTGCTGTCAGAGGAGCACAGTTTACTTGCCACAGTACTTCAAATCAGTTAGAGCATGAGCTTGAGACATACTGTGCAGCAAGCTCAGTGTTCTCCCCACACAATAGCCCACAGGTTCAGCTGCTAAACAACAGATAATGGAAATAGATAATTAGGAAAAAAGAGTGGCCTAGCTCTGTCGCTGGTATGTTCTGAGCCTTGGAGCAAGCCACTCCCCACAGCTAGGCTCCAGGGCTCTCCCCTTTGTCTGCGCTATGGTCTGAAAATGAATCTCTCAGCTAGAGGACAGCATGCCTGAGGCATGTGCTGCTGAGGAGCAGGCACTCTGCTGCAGACATGGCCATTGGGTATGCAGGTGGACCTCAGTCACTCTGCTGTTGTAAAATAAAGAACTGTACCAACAGCACTTCCAGAAAAAAAAATCACATTAAATGTACTGCTGTGTCAGCTGGTCTCCTGCAATTTAAATATCAGCACAATCAAAATTAAGAAGAAAATGAAGTTATTCTTTTCACATGGCAATTTTTATTATTATTATTATTTAATTTTTGAAGTGTTACTCTCTGTCTGAGCTCAAGTTACACAAAACTACAGAATTATAGGGGTTGAAAAGGACCTCGGGGGATCATATAGTCCACCTTTCCTGCTAAAGCAGGTTCCTTACAGTAGGTTTCCAGTTCTTGGCATTCATTTCATTAAGTGCTGATGATCTGCAAAGTGTCACAAAGTTTCAGGAATTTTCTTCATTACAGAGAAATAATGACATTTAGCAGTCCATGCTATCTTAAACACAGAAAATTCTTCATGGTAGATGCATGATTTAATGAATGGCCTAAACATCCACTCCTCTGCTAACTCTTCCTTTGGGGATTTTAAGAGTTTGTGGAGCTGTTTTCAAAATAAGAATTTGACCTGGTTCCTAGGAGGGACAATGAAGCCACTGAGTCCCCAGCCACAACACCCTTGCTCATCACTCATCATCAATGGCTCCATATGCCAGAAAAACCACAGCAGAGTGAGGATCTGGCCCCAGCTCTGCCCACCTCCATCTGTATTTCCTGGTTGTCAGAGTGGTGGTGGGTGCAGTTTTAATTTGTGCTAGACAGCAGCTTCCTGGTCCCTGGGTACAACCCAAGGGCTAGCAGGGGCCAGGAAGCTTCTCCAGCAGGTAGCATGAATGTGGCCACTCTGTCTGGAAGAAGAAAGGCACAGCAGGCAGAGACCCACCCCAGCTGGAGCACCCACTGGTGATGGGAGCAGAGTGAGCCCCCTCCCACAACAGCCATGGACAGCCTGTGGGAGGGCCTTGCACAAACACATTTCTGCACCCATTCTATCCACTATGGTCAACATTTGTGCCCTGCCCATTTCAAAGCAGCTGAGGGCAGGATGTCAGTGCTCAGCTCACGTATGCGTAGGATAGTGTGGATGAAGGCAACTAGTAAGGTGTTTCAGTTTTCTCACTAAGTACTGCAGATCTTAAGCCCACACCCACCTGAGACCCTGGAGAAGCTCAGAGATGCAGTGATCAAAGGTGCTGGTTTTAGAGTCCGCTTTTTATGGATGCACACACTTACATGTACTGAAGTCAAGCTGTGTTGGTGATTTATGACTGCAGGAGAAAATAGGCATGGCATCTGACAGCCTTATAATACCCAGCCAAAAGCTAAAAGAAAGGGCCATAATGGTAGGCAGCTTTCTGGCCAGCCTGCTAAGTCATCTTCAGGCTTGAGCAGTCCCCAGAAGGATAAGACTATTCTGAAGGCATCAGCTTCCTCCAACCCGCTACCAGAGCTTTGTGTGCCCGGATCATACCAGCAAGTGGATTCTCACTCAGAGTCGCATGAGCAGAGAAAAGAAGTGGCTACTCTAACTTTCATCCTAGCATTTCCAGGTGGCTCAGAAAGGGCTTTCTTTAGATGAGAGAAAGGACTCGGAGCCTCAGCTTCCTGTATGGGCAAACTTTTCAGCTACAAAACCATGATGGCTAACTTTGATTTGCAAAGAGCATCTCCCACTTTCTCATATTGTACCTGAGACCAGCACAGTGAGTGCAGCCAGCCTTTGTCAGAGTTGAGTGCAGCATCTGCCACATCAGCTCCCTGTGGTGAAGGAGAAACAGATGGGCATAAACCCCAAAGCACCTGACTGAGAAGAGCACCTGAGCAGCTCCCAGAAATTCAGAGCCTAAAGGATGAAAGGGCCGAAGAGATTCTAAGCCATCAAATACATTTCTCCCCTTACCTCCAGGCTGCTGCCCAGCTCGTGTGTCCCACTGCCCACCCATCCACTCCCTCTGCTCTGGCACAGCTTTTCCCATACATCCCCCTGGGAAAGAAGGAGTAAAGGCAGACAGGTGGCCCCGCATTTACCTGCTCTGGTCCCAGTTGGCAGCAAAAAGGACAAGGATCTTCCTGCCATAGTGGTCCAGGTTGGCTAGCCCGCCAGGGAAGCCGTCCTTCAGCGCCTGCTTGATGCCCGGGTCAGTGGCCTTGAAGCTCTTGAACATGTCCAGGTTCTGCTGGCGGTACTCAAAGTACTGGGCCAGGAGGCGAAACGCCTCGAAGTGTTGAAACTTCCTGGCCCGCAGGAACCGCAGGATGAAGGCATCATCGGTGCGGAGGAAGCCGATGTCCGGCCGGGTGATGACCATGTCCCGCACCTCCTGGATGTCCTGGTGCAACGTGTCGGGGTTTTCGTTCAGCTCCAGCCGGGCTTTCTCCAGAGTCTCAGGGGAGAGCCCTGCCTGTAAGTGAGTCATGGCGCTGCCCTCCTCCTCTTCCTCCTCCTGATGCCGCCCGCGCTCCTCAGCCGCCCGCACGCCGGCCCCGAGGCGCGGAGCCGGGCACGGCAAATCGCCGCTCCCCGCCGCCGGGTCTCGCCCCGCCGTTCCCCGGCCCGCTCCGGAGGTTCCCGGGTCCCGGGGGCTGCTGGCTCCCCCCGCCGGCACCGCGACGCCCCCGGCTGCTGGCGGAGCCGCGTTATCTTTCCCGCATAGCGCCCTCCCCGCGGCGGGCTTCGCCGGGCCGCATCTTCCCCGGAGCCGCTCAGCGGAGGCGCCGCCGCCCGCCGCCGAGGACGGGGCTGCGGGCTGACGGCTGCCGCACACCCCCGCTGTCGGTGCCGCGGAGAGGGCCGCTAGGCAGGGCGAGCGAAGCCAGGGGCTGCTCCCCCGGCCCGGGGCTGGCAGGGGGGCTGCCCTCCCCGCCGCGGCACCATCTACGGGAAATCAGTTCTCGCCCCGCTTCAGAAGCTTCTTCGTAGGAGGAAAAAGAAAAAAAAAAGAAAAAAAATCACCAAGCCAAAAAAAAAAAAAAAAGAAAAGAAAAAACCCCACGAGGAGGAGAAGGTAAGCCGATCTGCAGGTACTTCGCTGTTACCGGTGCCTAAGAGCAGGCACGGAACCTGCAGAAACGAACGCAGCCTCGGCCTGAAGGATGCTCGTCCCCCCCTGCACCCTCCTCCGCTCCACGCCCCGGCTCCCAGATGGCAGCAGCCGGCGCGGGCTGCGCGGCCCCGCCTTGCGCACACGGACGGACGGACGGACACACGCCCAGGCAGCAGAGCGCCGACAACGCCGGCGGACGCCGCCCCCGCGGACAGGATCGGGAGACGCGGAGGCTCAGCCTCAGCCTGCGGCGTTGCGAGGAATTTGCGCCGACGCTGCGAGCTGCAAGATGGTGGTGTTGCGGCGGGAGGGGCCGCGCAGAGCTCGGGGTGCCGTCAGCGGCCGGTGTGCTGCCTCCAGCCCCTTCGGGGATGCATTTCTTAACGTGCAGCGTTGTAGGGGTAAGAGCCTGGGCTTGAAATACAGCAGCCTTCTGTTTTGGCTTCGCGTGTCTTAAACTGCATTGTGTTGCAATGAGCAAAAAGACCGTACTCCTGTGTATTGGAGATGTCAGTGAGGAAAGATGCTTTTTTGATGCAGAAAGTTTGAGTCTGCGGTCAGACTTCGGGGAAAAGTTCCCGCTGAAGAGCATCTGACCTTTGTCTGAGGGACTGGACCTTTTTGATGCAAATGTGTCTGAAAATAAAGCGGAAGGCACAGGGAAGCCTTCGCCGTGCGCCTCCTCCTCCTGCCTGTGGGAAGCGCAGCGCCTTGGTGCTTCTTTCCCGAGATGACATCGCTAAAGCACACAGCCTGAATTATTGAAAAGGCACTGAAATCACTGATCCGTATGCAGAGTGCAGATGGGAACGAGACCAGCGGGAAGCATAGGCTGAGTTCTAAGACAAATAAAGATATTCATAAAAACAATTAAATGGTGCCCTGCATTTTCTGCAAACCTTCAGGTGGAACATATGAGGTCAGCAGCAGGAGGGGCTGCTGGCAGCGAGTGTGGGGCTGTGCCGTGAGCAGCTGTCAGATGGTAAAATCATTACTCATCAGGGGACTTCAGGGAGGTTTTGTTTTCACAGGGTTCTGTGGGGTCTAACAGTTCTTCACCAGATCCCTTGTGCCAAGACAGGTTTCATCTACTTCGTCACAGCAGCCCTATCTCAAAATACTTGCACTACGAGTGGCTGAAAGGGCAGCAGAAACAGCCCTTCCTGGGCTGGAATGACATGTTCTAAAGATAGGCCAGTGTGGGAGAGCCCCTATCTCTTCCATCCGGCTGTACGATGTCCTGTGGGATGCCACACAAGAGAGGAAGGAGCACAGTCCAGCTTAGGACTGAATTGCTCTCTAGAAATGCCAACTCTCTCTGGGAGAGGGGGCTGAGGGGAGGCCTCATAGCAGCCTACATCTCCTCAGAAGGGTAGCAGAAGAACAGCGCTGAGCTCTGCTCTCTGGTGACAGCAGTAGGATCGGAGGGAACAGCATGGAGCTGTTTCAGAGGAGGGTCTGATACATGTTAGGGAAAGGTTCTTCACCAGGGGGTGGTCGGGTATGGAACAGGCTCCCCAGAGCAGTGGTCATGGCCCCAAGCTGCCGGAATTCAAGAAGCATTTGGACAATGCTCTTGGACATACAATCTGATTTTTCCGTGGTCCTAT